>OZ037993.1:8070204-8122704 GCA_964035705.1 Porites rus
TCTTATTCAAGTTCTCGGATGTAGAGTCACACGGTCGGCGGGGACCACCTTGGCCTTGTTTTCACACCAGAAAAAAGTCTTGGTCCTAGTCAAAGTTCACCTGCAATTTTGCTCTCACCTAATTCATTTGACGCCTAAAAGCCTGTTCCCGGGGCCAAAGACTTAGTGGTCACCTTAGAAAAGCGAACAATATCGTACCTTTCTGTCTCAGCCCGCATCAGGGTGATTGGTCCGTTTAGCCAAATGAAACGATAATATTTAAGCAATAGACCACACTTTCTATGGGTTTACCGGCGTGATAACCCACGCGGGATGTTGAGAGAACACGAGAAAAGTTTGTAAATCACGAGCCGAAGGCGAGTGATTTACAAGCTTTTCGAGTGTTCTCCCAACATCCCAAGTTGGTTATCACGCCGGTAAACCCATAGAAAGTGTGGTCTATTGCTTTTATGAAATAACGTTTAGTATAACGGAGCCTTTTAGGTAAAAAATGTGGTTTTAGTACCGTGATCAAGCCATGTCTTCTCTCTAAAGTCCCTATAAGCCAATCATGATTCACGATTTAAAAGCGTCGAACTTTCTCAAAACTCAGTTCAGTCAAACAACAAACAGCAGCACTTCAAAACACGAATGTTTGTTCTCATTACATGACAACTTATGAAAGCTGCTTTTCAGGAAAAGACAACACATATTCATGGGAAGGTACAATGAAGTTTGTTTACTGTAGAAGTAGAAAATTGAACATCACGTTGTACGCAGCCGTATTTAGTTGAGTCGATCCGTAAACATTTCGCGCTTACAGACGAAACTGGCAGCTGTTGTAATGGAGGACTTCATTCACTTTTTACAAGCTGCAGTGGTTTAAGATCTATTTTCTGGACTTTATCATGATCAAGAAAATGTTGCGGTAACGACGTTGCTGTATGTACGAAGTTGTCGCATGTAACGTATGTATGTACAGCGACCGATGGAAATATGTCAGTGGTAGCTCTAAATTTGGAGAAAGGTTTCTTTTCCGTAGCCACATATTACAGGGGCACCCAACGGCAATTTTCGGGAAAATATCTGTTCGGAAGACGATTTGGGATCTAGAATTTTCCGAGCATTTTTTGTAAAATTTCTTGCTTGCCTGCCTCTCCTACGATTTCGAACATCTACAAAATGGTATAATTACTCATTTTTAACGGATTTTGACCCTAAAAAAGGCCACCTAGAATTTTCGGGAGCCTTTTTCTGGCTGAAATTTTCGAGAAGGTAAGTTTTTATCCCTATAATTTTCGGATCACTAGACTTTCAGCTAGGAAATCCGAACAGATGAAAAGTTTTTAGTGGATAAAAAGATACCTATATCTACCGTTTGAATACTAAAATGCGTTCACCAATACTATGTTAAGTGGTTTTGAACTATATCCTCGTTGGGTGCCCCTGATATTAGCGTTAATATTTGTCGATTTGTGAAGTCACATGGTTTGAAGTAGGTTATGGCATCGATATTACCGAATAATTTGTGCAAATGTTGGAAAAAAACCAGCGCGAAACTCTGACATCTTTCATCATCGTTTACAGCTTGTTTACAATCTGCAGCGGCCGATTTTGTACGATAACTTGATCAGATATCGCTTTTCGGAACAATTTCTTTCATTCAGGAATTTAATTTTGACATAAAATAAATCAAGAATGCCAAAACTATCCGTTTTGCTGCTGGTTGGCACATGGTTAAGCTTTCCTAAAGACTTTCTACACCAGAAATTCACACCGAGTTGTTGTCTTTCTCTGCGAAATGGCATCGTCGTGAAATGTAAACTGCTTTCCAGCTTTGTACTTTATAACTTTTAAAGTAGCGAATTGTGATGCTCTGTAATAAAATGTGGAAACCAACACTTTTTAATATTAAGAAGGGCTAGGTAAGTAACTTGTTCTGTGTTTTATTCTTCTAAAATTGTTGTTTGCCGATCAATAGCCCGATTTGTTTATGGCTCGTGTTCCGGATGCCTTTTTCTATGGTTTACCGGTATAATAAACCATAGGTTTTTGACCAATCAGATCGCGCGTACTATGTCAGTTATTTTATAAAATACGATATTGGACGATGCAGACTCTGCAAATCGTAATAAATTTGTCCCATCATCATGCTCTCCTGGAAACTTTTCTCAAGGTGACCGATATCTAAAAGTAAACTGCTAACGGCACCGAAACCAGCTTTAGGCGCGCACTGATTTTAAATAACTGTCACTTGTATTGAAGAGAGAATTGTGGGTAGGGACAAAAAAAAATGGGAGGGAAGGAGGAAGGCGGGGGGGGGGGGGGGGAGGAAGATAGTAATTCTGTCTACATCCACTTCTACACAAATCCCTAACCACAAAACAAGCAAAAAAAAAACTACATATGCAAACAGCACAGTAAACAAGATATAAGACAGGGGAAGTTGAGAAAAATTACAAAATGTTTGCTGACCCGGTTTTCATAACTCCAGGTAGATCTATATCAAACCAAATATACAAATTATATATATTGTCTGGACACAGTGATCAGCAACATATAAAATTATGTTGTCTGCATCTTATAGCAGATGCAGACGTACATTCAGACTTCAAATCTATAAAATAATCTTCAGCGCTGACTCGCTTCATGAGCTCATTAAAATTGATGGTCGCAGATGCTTGCTTGTCGTTCATAGTTAACAAAGTTCCATAGCGATGCACCTCTATATGAGAGAGAATCTTTCTTATTTCTTGACTCGTGCCTTGGTACGAGAAGGCGGTTCTGGTCTCGAATGAAGTAAGTGCTAACGCGATTTTGGCCAATATTCCCATACATTATATCAGGTAAGGATTCGCTATGAGCCCCATAAAAAAGTCTAAGAACGTCTAACTTTTAATAAATAGAAAAGGAAGGCCACTGCACTGAACTATCTAAGCACGTCCTCTGAAGCCATATCCTTCGGTAAATTATAGATCATACGTGCCGCTCTACAGTGAAGTGTTTCTATTGACTTAAAAAGATCAGAATTTCAACACGAACCCCACAAAACTAAACCCTACTTAACAGCGGGAAGAATCACTTTAAAATAAAAGTCCTTTAAAATTCCTTTTGGTAAAAAACGAGAACGTTTGAGCAAGTCAAGTTTTTTGGCAAACACGTTGGCCATCAAGGTGAGTTTCTGGTCTACTATCCGACCTAACATTTTCGTCTTGGTAACCAAACTAAACATCGAGTTTCCTAAGTACACAAGAGCGAGAGGACCGATCCGTGTCCCCTTGGTGAAAAGGGTGACCTCGCTCTTTCTGGGATGTGGCGTTAACCGGTTGTTTAGACACAATTAAGTTGTAAAACTCTCGTAAGGCCTTATTCAGTTGATCGATCGCCAGATCAGCTGTTTCTCCAACACAGGTATCATCCGTATACATATAAACAGACCCAGAAAGCACAGAAGAAGGTAAGTCGTTCGTGAATAACACGAACAGTGTCGTTCCTAAAACCGATCCTTGTGGGATCCCTATCGACACAGGTAACAAATCCGACTTTACACCGTTTAGCACTTAATCAATAGAAAACATTTTCCGTGTTTGCATAGCCTGATATAAACACGAGAGGGGTTGGGAGAATTCGAGACCGTTATGCAAACCCGAGAAGAAGTCGAGGGTTTGCATAACTGTGGAGAATTCTCCCAACGCCTCGAGTGTTTATATCAGGCTATGCAAACACAGGAAAAAAGTTTTCTATTGCTTTTATAAAATAACTTTCCCGAGAAAAAAACGCAAAACTCTTTGTAAGGCACTGATTAAAAGAGAAATTCTTACCAGTCGCAAAATCTTGTCTACGAAGTCTTGCACGCGGAATCAGTTCTTGTTTGCAAAAAGATGCTTTGCAAAATACGGATTTTTCTCGCTTACAACGGTCAGCTTAAGCGAAGAAAAATGTACACACCTTCTTTGTAACGATTTTCCAAGTTTCAGCCGACGAATAAATGGGAAAATAAAGTAAACTTTTTGAGTTTTGAACTCGAAAACTTTTTCAAATTTGTGCTTGCGTGATTAGCGCGCGAAAAGCCAAACAACTTGACGCCACAGCCATGTTTACATACTCTCATGCAAACACTCCTCTCGGCCAATCAGAGCGCGCGTACTATCTTAGTTATTTTATAAAGTAAATTGTTGTCTTGCACTGAGGTAACTGCATATTAAGTCAAGGAGGGAACCATTAACTCCAAGGCACAGTTCAGTTTTTTCAACAAGATATCAGTGGCACACTATCAAATACTTTTATAAAGCAGCTTCAAATACATGGTCGTATTCCTAAAAAACGTAACGCTCCACTTTCGAGATCGGCGCGGCGCAGCTTCGCCTCGGCACAGAAATCGCGCTGCCACAATCGTTCTTGTGGGTGAAAAGAAGCCCTATCAGGGACGTTTTTCCTGACGGCGCAAAAGCTATCCGTTATAGTGTGATCATAGCCTCAATAATTTCCTTTCTAGAACTTACTGCTCGGAAGAAGTTTTAAAGTTTCTCACTTCTTAACAGTCCTGAAAAAATTACCCAATTTACATTTCATCTCGCCGCTTCATACGAGTGCTACCCGGCTTTATACACACTCAATCCAGACTGATCGATATGTTGTCAGTAGCCGTTTACTTTTCTTTATTATTGTTATAGTATTTGTTTAACCGGGGCGAATTGTTTAATTCCCGGTTTATCAGTGTAAATCAAATGCAATCAGTCAACAGTTACTGATTATATTATGCTAATAGAGCGGTTTTCACTTGACTGTCGTAAAACCAAAACCAAAGTAAATACACTAGCCAACCAAAGGGCGTAGTAAAACCAAAACCAAAACCAAAACCAATCCCTTTCGACAGTCAAGTGAAAACCGCTCTATCCCGCACTTTACTGAAGAACATGCCAGACAAATAAGTTGTTGTGACAAGGAAACCTAAAGAAGCTGGGAGCTTATATTAAATGGCCTGGTTCAGCTCCAACTTACCATTTCTAGTTGTGTTTTTGCTATATGCTTCAGTGGCATTGAAAAGTAAGTCATACTTATTTCTCATTATAGTTAATATATACTTTCAGTTAGCAGACGATTTCATCTCGCCGAAAAGCGGGTCTGCGTGTCCTTAGGCCCAGTTCATGCGTCGTGCTTCCACTGTGCCGTTGCCTTCTACAGAAGCACGTCAAAGGCACGACTTCGATTCAGACATCATGCCAGAATCAAGGTTATTGTGATCGTTGTATCAAGTCAGCGCTGATTAAAACTAACAAACAAAAAAACTCAGAAATGGCGGGACCACAAATCCCGCTAACATTACATTTCCGAAAGTGATTTATGAATTTGTTTGACACGGCATAAGCACTACATTTGAATCACATGCCGTGCCACGGCAGAGCTATTCTAACTTTGAAATTGCTCTACCAAACCGAATTCAAAACCTTCATTCAGACGTCGGGGTTATGTCGCCCCTTCGTCGAACTTAATTCTAAGAATTGAAAATTCTGCACGGCAAAAGCATAACGAAATGTCGGGCTGTCGTTTACTTGGTGTTCAGAGAAACAGTTTCCTCCAGCTAAAAGCTGTTGTCTTAGCGCTCAAAGTATCCGGACGAATTAAGTCCCGCTCGTTCTTCCAATTACCACGGACACCGGGAAATCATGTTATGTAACTTACTTTGACTAAGTTTGTAGGTTGTTTAATTTAATTGATAGCCTTTTCTAGGCGTTTAGATGGTTGGGAGAGAGGTAAATCGCACGCGGCGAATTGAACAGGCCCTTTAATTGACCTATTAGAGCTAATTTTGTTCATTAGTTTTTGGGCGCCAACCTAAAATTTGTGTTTGAAAAAAAAGTGAATAACGTTTGCTCAAGTAATTAAGTAGCGCTTCGATCTTGAACGCGGAGAGACTAGATATTGTCCAAAAACTAGGGCTAAAATATTGGTAAAAGAAATCCGAAAATGTCAAACTAGGAATTATAGCTTCCTTAAAAGTACTTAAAAAGATTGGAAAACAGCATCAACGTCGCCCAAATTACCACTGTTCATTAAATATTCTCGTTGTTGAATGTTATATCTATTTTATTCAAATATTTTATGTAAAAAAAAAAAAAGACAAAGCAAATTGGCAATTAACCTCTGGTTTTATGCAGACTAATCTTTTACAGTGTTAATATATGTAATTGCACTGGCGCTGCTGTTAGAAAGAACTGCTCAATAGGGTGAAATACCCCAATTTTACTGATAGTCGTTGCTTGTGCAACGAATATTCTGATAGTCGTTGCTTGGGCAACGAATATTGGATTTTCCCTCGGCGGAATGTCGTTTTGAGTCCTAGGGTATTTCATTAGCCGGCAATTTTTTCTTGAGTCAAAAGGTCATTTTCGCGGAAAAGAAAGCTCTCAAAGCTGTTATCAACAGCTTTGAAAAGAAAACAATGGTAAGGGGAGTCTGTATCAAGGAACGTTGCGAAAGCATTTATCATTAACCGTAGCTTCTAGTCACCGACCGTGGTTGTGCACAAGTACGTTACTTCCGGTAACTAAGATGATTTTTCAGTGACGGACCTTAAAATGCTTAACAGGAGCAATGCGAGGTTTCAGATATCTTGTAAGTTATGTTAATTTTGTGGCGAAACACGCATGACAGCGGTAAATCAAGCCCTCTGGCATCGGCAAAAAACAAGCAAGGAGTTCACTTGAATTCACATGACTAATTCACGTGACAAAACTGAGACCACTAAGGGTTCATTGCGATACAGTCGAAAGCTACAACACTAAAGCATATGAGACCATTTGAGATTATAATTTATTTTTCAAGTAAATAATTCTTTGTCTAACTGAGTACGAGGCAGCGTGGCCGAGCAGTTAGAGCGCCGGACTTCGGAGGCCCCGACAAGTCCTGCTCTGAGCGTTAGCTGGATTTGTTCACGGTAGTCTAGAGTTCAAATTCCTCGGACACGTTTGTAAATAGCCAGCTGGTTTGCCTCCGGCCATTTGGGATTCTTAACCCTGTTAAGTTCAATTTGAATTATTTGTTTCAGGCATTTGCTCGGCCCCACTAGCATTAGTGCTATAAATGACGGAATTATTACATCTTGCATGGAACAGAAGAACAACATATTTTTGGTTAATTCTAATTAAGGGAAATTATTCTTCAGACATATATGGCTGTTCTCCTTACCCATGTGCAAATAATGGAACGTGCACAGGTGCACCAAACAACTATGCGCTCCTGGCTTTGAAGGGAGAAATTGTACCAAAAATAAGTTCTTTATAATGAAATGTAAATGTCCACTAATAACTTAACCAAGAGGGAATAATGGACAGAGAGGGAATCCTAGGGCGTTGGTTGGGATATGTGAATTTCACTCCAGTTTTTTTGGAGTATGTGGTTAAACAGGTCTAATTCCTAAGACGTCGGCGCATTTTAATCGATTGCTTAAAACGTCATTAAGTCCACGCGCGACTGCCTCAAAAGCAAACAATGCAGAATATTGTTATGGTAACTGTTGAAAACTCTTTTGACTGGTTTAGAAACTACTTATCAGGAAGAAAACAAATTGTTAATTCAAATTAACCAGTTCAGATTACTTAACAATTAAGTGTGGTGTGCCTTAAGGGTCTGTTCTAGGACCGCTCTTGTTTTTTAGATATGTCAATGATATATGTAAAAGCTATGAGATGTTTAACAGTTAATGAATGAGGCTGAGTATCTTATGAAGAATTATGGAGATCGGGGAGGGTGTTGGCCGAGGCTGATAACACCCTCCGAGATCTCCATAATTCTTCATATGATACGAAAGCCGAATTCAATAACTGTTTTATTATTCATTCAAAATAATTCCTACTTTAAAAACATGGCTGAACATCGTTACCTCCATCGATCCATCGATGTTAAGTTCATCTTCGATAGTACACATTTGGGGTTGTTCAGCTCCGCAAATATTCTCCAAATGGCGGATGTCGCCCTTCGAATTGTCTTCTTGCTGTTCTTGTTATGTTTTTAGCTATTTTTTCGCCTAGTTCTTACTGTTGAAACGACTGAAATGTCAGCCAGTTTTCAAGGTCACAACCAAAACAACTCAACCTCGTCCCCAGGTCTTCTCGGTTAAAGGTGCATTAACCTGTAGAAGGCTACATTTTTGACGTGATTTCCTCGTTAAACACAAAATTCTTCCAAATTTGGTCATCAGTAACTGGTTATGGTGAATTATGCGAGTGCTTTTAGCGAATCAGAATTGGGGAAATATTTTGAATGAATAATAATACTGAATTAACAACGCTGGGAATTCACTGATGGAAACTTATCGCCGGATAAGATTTCCATGGCTAACTGTGGACATGACTTAAATTATTTTACTTTTTTAGTTCAAGTCCAAGCACGCCAACACACAGTACAGAATTTTCCCTTATCAAAAAGAGGCCTCAAGGTCGAAGCCTCCTGCACAGACGTTTCGGGTTTCGTCACGCGTTGGGTGGGACGCTGTCAATGGCGAAGCTAACTTTAAAATGCAGCTCGAAATTGTGCAAAAATACTTTAGGAGAAAGTGTTTTTGTATCGCAGAAATAACGTGGCTATATTTTCCACTTCACCCCACACCACGAGCATTGAATTACTTAAAACCCTTTGAAAGATCCACTGCGCAGAGTTTGCGTGTTGGCGTTGCATTCTTTATATTCAGGCTGTCGATACATTTGGCTGCTGCTGCATGCTCCATTATCGCGAGAATTTGAAAATCAATGCCAATGTTTCAAATCCCAATTTCTCCCTCAGTAAAACGGCCTTAACCCAGGGTACTGATTAACAGAGAAAAGCTTCTCACGCCATGTGGTAAAGCTATCCATGTGTCAAAGGTCATTTTGCGGAAAAGAAAGCCTTCTAGACTGTTCACAGTCCCCAATTTTTCCTTAAGATCATCAAGATCGAGCGCTTTGCGGAACCGGCGGCCATCTTGTTTCAAATGTTCCAAGTCTAGCCTGGGGATGAGTGTCAATTCTACTTGAGAGGCGGGGAACACACTGCTATAAACCCCTACGCCCTCCCTCTCGGTACATATGATAGTCGCCCCTACAGGTAAGCGCTCGACTCTGACGATCTTACGAACAAATAGGTGACTGTGAACAGTCTAAAAGCCTTCAGACACCTTTTGCGAAAAATTTAAAGAATTTTAAAATAAAAGCACAAACAAAGTAAAAGGTGCAAACATATGAAAGCCAGCAAACATCAAAGATGAAAACAACGGTGCTGCAATTTTTGTTGGAAGCTCCCTGACAGTCCACTATGCTTTGTCTTTGTTCACAAATTGTGACTGATTTGCTTGATTTTCACGTGACGTCACGGCGACTATGCTGGTGGTCAAGAACAAAAGCAAAAGCATTTCGCTCCTCTTCGAACTAAACTCTATTTTCATATAAATTCTCGGAGAAAAAATTCTATTGTATTAACCCCCAACATGGCCGCCTTGTCACGTGGTTGCAAACCAAGAAAAAATTATGTAATATTTCCAAATGTTTGAAGCTCAGCATTTAGAAATCATCAATAAAGACATTTTTGACCCTTGGAATGTAGATCTTTTTTAGACAATCCAAGGGAATAAAAGGAGGGTAGTCAAGAGTTACTGATTTATGCCAGCTTCTCGAACATGAGAACATGACATCGGAATGGCCCAGCACAGCATCATGCGAGCGTCAGTGATCGTGTTTCTGATAACTGGATCATTTCTTTGCCAGAGTAAGTCATATTTTGCTATCTGCTCAATATCGTTCTACTTTAAGTTTCATAATCAGACTCAAGGTCTCTATTTCAAAACGTTTCTGCCTCAACTCACACTCCGCTGTCGTGAAGGCAGATCTTGTCCTCGACGACACCGAGGTTGAACAAAAGCCAGGAACTCAAAAACCAGTCGAAAACGTTTGGGAAGGTAACCTTCCTCTTGGGTTACTTTCTAGAGGGTGAGTTGGGAAGGGCTTCGAAACCCGGTGTCCTCAATATTATCACTCGGTAGTTGACCAGGTCCTTAGCTACTGGCCAATGGTCTCAAGTGTTGGCCTTCTATAGTTCAACCACAAAGCAGGTATACTATATCGACATTTTAAACAATTATCCGTGTATAAAATAACATTTACTTTCCTTATCAACAACGACACTTGGTGTTGTGTATATAACTCAATGTTTATGCAAATGTTCGATTAAGATGCTAGCCACTTTATGTTTAATGGTCCGAATACCCAGGAGCTACAAAATCCGTTCGTTCATGTCGCCTTTTTTTTCTCTGAATTTAATAAAATCAGAAGTAACTTAAATTCAGTGAAAAGTATGAGCCCATAGAGAGCACCTCTCGAGATAGAATTTTAATAATTACTTTCAATTGGGCTTAATATTCTCGAAAACTCGCGGGTGGTAATAATGCCTTTAGGCACTTTCTAGATAAACGTGAATGAATCCTTAAAGACAAATTATAAACTGGGTGCCCAAATGTTAAGGTATTAATTTGTTAAATCTCAGACTACAGTTAGTTATATTAGGAGTTCTTAAAGACTCCACAATTATATGGAACAACAGTACGCTCTCACTCAGTGAGTCTTAATTTCCGTGAACATTTCACTTCCGTCGGAACCTATATTTAGGACACAACAGTTATAATTTAAGGACTTTATATTATTAGTTGCCTTTCATGCAGCACTGATTGTCTCTTTAACCCTCTCTAGTAAATGTTTATATAACGCTATGAGTTACATACAAAGCTTCCTTTACAACATTGACAACCATTTACTACTTAGAAATTGTATCTCGCTTTTAATTTCAGTATCTAAATTATTGTTTTACTTATACCCTATCAAGTATAGAACAATTTTCCTTGACATTTATCAATAGGTAATGAGTAGAATGGCTGGGGTCCAAAGAAATATGAACAACAGAATTGTTTGTTTCGTAACAGACAAAATTGCACTGATGCCAAACCTTCCTGATATACACTAGAAACGTTATAAGCAAAGTGTCGTACTAAACGAACAAGAATGTTTTTTTTTTTAAACTTTGCTTCTTTCTCTTTCAAGAAACATACTTATATTTCCGGCCCTTAAAAACCTAATCAAGGAAATATGCCGCCATGGCAGACACCGGCTTCTTAGAACTTGTGGTTTCGGTTGAGCAGCAACCGTTAGTAATTCAAACATTCTTAACTTTTCTTCAGCACCCACTTAGGTATCGTTTTCTTTAGTGATTTTCTCGTTAGTGGTTTTTCAGTCTCAACGTATTTACACTAAAAGGGAAAATTCGAGCCTCATGTGAGTTCCCTAAAGAAGGGAGCGTATACAATCATCCGGGGGGGGGGGGGGGGAGCGGGGTACACCATCACATCTCAATATCAAGTATTTAGTCAAGCCAGTTTCTTTGTTCATTAGAATGACATGCCAAAATTGCTTTTCAAAAAACAGGTTCAGCGACAACAACAGATGCAATTACCTCTAGCTTGCCTACCAGAGTACTCAGCAGTGCCTTGGCCACCACCTCTACCAGCAAGGTGCCCAAAGACACGACTTCAAGCGCTGTTCATGTGTCAACCTATGTCACGACTGGTGTCTTCATCTCTACCCTAGCTAGTGTCACAGCAAGTAAATCGAGTTCAGCCTCTACCAGCGTGTCAACCACTGTGTCTACAAGTGTCTACAACATTTCCTCTGCTAACTTTCCAATCAGTGTTTCTGGAACTGCCTCGTTCTTAACCCAGGCAATTGCCTTATCCAGTAAGTCGACCTCTACCGCTGCTAACTTGTTAAGCAAAGTGTTGCCAACCGTCTCGCCCTATAAATAACTTCGGTCACAAAATTTATTTATTTGTTTGCCGTCAACTTTTACGCATGGTTTTATATGTTACCCAGATTCATGTAATGAATCTGAAAATCTTAGTAAGTTCGCCTGATAAGACGGCAAAATGAAACAACTTGGAGCTTGAAGTACACCAGATACAGGTTAAGGTTAGCTTTTTTAAAGAATGATTCTACATATCAAGGCTACCAGTGCTAGCGTTGTAAACGAAAACCTAAAGTCAGATGTTGGTGTTGACTGATCTGTGGGATGGCGTTATTTTATGTTGTCTGAAACACGATTTTCAAATGATTTATGAGAAGCTCGAAGTGATTTCCCCAAAATAATTTTGACATAACATAAAAGTGTGATGCTCTTAGTGTTTTCCCTTTCAATCTTAAAAAATTCTGATCAAAGACACATGATGAAAATCGTCGCTTTTTTCAACTACCTCTCGAGATAAACAGGTTTAGCTTTTTTATAATTACTCAAACTGTTGTGATATACTGAAAATATTACATATTTTGGTCAACGACAAGTTATACTTGAAATGTTAGCAAGATGCTCTTTTTCTAGCGCGGTTGTTTTGAAACGCGAATCAAGCGAATCATAGTAAATTTCAACCCTGTTTTTGCCTTGCAAAATCGACGGCGGGCCGTGAAACGGTTTTCCGAAACGAACGGATCTTTCGAAGAAAAAACTACATAGCGTTTATACACTTACTTAAGTCTACCACTATGCAAAAGAAGAGCGATTTTTGATTTTTTGAGCTTTGCCGCACTTTGGTTGATATTTGCATGGAGTTGCTCTTAACCAGTGTGTCGGCAGGTGTCTCCGCCTCCAGACCGACTAGTGTTACGCAGAAAAACTCGAACTCTCCCTCTCCTGACTTGTCAGTAAGTGTGACACCAAAAGTCCCGGTATTAACACCCACCAGTTTGACGAACAGCAACTCAAACGCTACCTCTGTCAACTTGTCAACCAGTGCGTCGCCAAGTGAATCGACTTCTGCAATTATCTTGAGCACTTCATCGATCATTTTACTGCCCAGTAAACTGACCTCTACATCAGTTAACCTGACAAGCAGAGCGTCACTAAGTGTCTCGGCCTCTATCCCGCCCAGTATCCTGCCCAATAACTCCGCCTTTCCTCTACTACGTTGTCAAACAGTGGGGGTCCTTAAGTTTTCTGCCCCTTACTCCAACTAGAGTGAGCTCCAGTAACTCCACCTCTACCACAGGTAACTTGTCATCCATGTTATCGCCTATTATTTCGGCCGCCACATCGATTAGTTAGACGCCCAGTAACAAGACCTCACCTTCTGCTTATGTCAAACACCGAGTCCTCGAATGTTTCCGTAGTTATACCTTCTGGTTTCATACCCAGCAACCCGACATCTCCGTCTACTAACTTGCTAACCAGTGCGCTGGGCTACCAAGTGTCTTTTTAACGACGCCGACCAGTCTGACGAACAGCAACTCAAACTCTACCTCTGTTAACTTGTCAATCAGTGCGTCGCCATGTGACTCGACTTCTACAGTTATTTTGGGCACTTCATCGATCAGTGTACTGCCCAGTAACCCGACCTCTACATCAATTAACTTGACTACCAGGGCCTCACCAAGTGTCTCGGCCTATATCCCGCCCATTTTCCTGCCCAATAACTCCACCTCTTCCTCTACGGCTACCAACGGTCTCGGCAACGACGCTGACCAGTCTGACGAACAGCAACTTAAACTATCCTTTTGCCAACTTGTCAACAAAATCATTAGCAAGTGTCTCGGCCTCCGCATTGTCGAAATTGACGCAAAGTAACTTGACCTGTACCTCGACTTTATTATCAACCAGTGTGTCGCTAAATGTTTGGACCGCGTTTGACTCCCGGTTATTCGACCAGAGTTTCAAACTTTACCCAACATGTGTGACGCGCAGTCTGTCAAACACAACCTCTAACTTGTCAAACAGTGCTTCTTCAAGTGTCTTTCCTCAGTGTAATGCCCAATACCTCCACCTCCACCGCTACTGACTTGTCAACCAATGCGTCACCAAGTGTATCTTCGTTTAAATCCACTAGAGTGACTACCAGTAACTCCACTGCTCCTTTTGCTAACATGCTTTGGCAAGTGTCTTGGCCTTTACGCCGACTAATTAGACACTGAGAAGCCCAAACTTTAGTTCAGCTGATTTTTTAACCAGTGGGTCACTGAGGTTCTCAACTTCAACCCCGACAAGTTTCACGACAGGTTTGGCGAACGACAACTCGACCCTCTAAATATGCTAACTTTTCAACCAGTGCTTTGCAAAATGTCTCTGCCTTTACTCTGGCCATTGTGACACCTAGTAACTCGACCTACACCTCAGCTTACTTGTCACTCAGTACGTCATCAAGTGTCTGGCATCTGCCCTGCAGCCTTTGACAAGCACCACCTCTACCTCTATATCTGCAATCTATTCCACCACTGGTTTTCGAGGAACCTCGTCCCGATTAGTGAAACACCCAAAAACTCAACCTTTGCCGCAGCAACGCCCCCAGTGTTTTGTTTAGTGTATTGGTCTTAGTGTCACGCAAAGTAATTTGGCTTTTTTTGTCTGCTAGCTTGTCAAACATTGCGTCACGAAATATCTCGGCATCAAGCGCTACCAATGTCTTGATCTTTATATCAACCAGATTGACGCCTTGGAGTAATGTACAATCGTCTTTTAAGGTTTCTTAAAAATCATAACATTCTCTCTGTCAATCAGTATGGTTTTCGCAAGCATCACTCCACTGCTTATGCTCTAGCTTGTTTATATGATATTTCAAAATTAGAGCATCATGGTGTTCTAGGCACTGCACTTAGATGGTTCAAAAGCTATCTAAGCAATGGACAACAATATGTGGAAGTTAATGGTATCAGTTCAGAGACTTGCGAAATAAAGTCCGGGGTGTCTCAGGGCTCTATATTAGGACCCTGCTCTTTCTGCTCGGTATACATGATCTGTGCAATGTGTCAATGCGACGCTCAGGAATGTATCAAAGTTTACATTTTTGGGACAAGATTGGGCACGCTGAGTCTGTAGGCTTTCGGTTTTATTCGGCTATTTTACGAAGTGAGAGCCGAATTAGTTCGAGCTATCTCGAGATCACTTCGTTTTCTTTGATATATTCTTTAACTTATTCGAGGAAGAGAGAATTAGTATTTTGGCTTTCCCGGGGTTTGAACCCACTCACCTGTGTGCCGATTGCGCTACTGCGACCCAACGTAGTTCGGGATTTGAAAAATAGCTATGAAATTATGCACTAGTTGGGCGCGCAAGTTCGTGACTTTTCGGCTTGTTTCGGCTATTTCACGAAATGAGACCGGACTGCTTCGTGATATCTTGAGATCACTTCGAGTTATTCGAGGAATAAATAGAGGATATTACATGGCTGCGCAGAGACACGAAATTTCTCTTCGAGTGTTGAAAAACATTTCACGAGTGAGTGCTCCTTTCGAACTGTTTTATGATGAATTTAAGGTTACAATATGCTGCAAAAAGACGTTTTGTCTTTGTTGAGTTGGAAAATTGTTACGTTGGAAAATTGCTTTCATGCGTTGTGTGACTTTCTCGAACGTTCTTTACGTTTTTGGATTATTCAAGAATAATTAATTAGGGTATGTTTACAATTCAGCACGAGTCAGTAGATTTGCTTCAGTTACTGAAATCATAAAATATGTCGAAAAGCTACCACTATTGGCCTGTTTAAAATTTCTAGAACCTTATGTCAAACGGTATACAAGTTCCAAGCGAGTTCTTTTGACGAACTAAGTTTTTTTCCACGAGCTGGAGTGCTATGTTCAGTCAAGGGTGACGAAGGTCGATTTTCAAGTTCTGTGTTTACAAGTTGGCGGAAGCCGTAAGATATCTGAAGTTCAAGTGAGAGTTTGTTATTATTGGCAGAGGCTGTTTAGTTGTACTTAAGTTCAAGTCAAGTTTGTGTTAGTGGATGCTGTGTTTTAAAGCTCTGTAAAGACTATGTTTTTTGGGTATTAAGAGCAATTGTCTGTAAGAATCAAGCAAAGTGGAAAATGAAAAATTTTGACCCCCCCTCAAATTTTGCATGCAATTAGATATTGTTGGGGGATGTCTACAGAAGTCATACACAAGTCCTTAGCAAGCCAAGCCACATTTTGTAAAAACGCACGCTTCCACTTTGCATTTACGGCGTATTTCTTCATTAGATGTCATCAGTCGCTCCAGAGAGAGTTAAACCTCATTAGTTTTTGGTCATTAAGCCAAGCATTGGAATTATCTACGTATTAAAATCCAAAATCTCAAGTCCAGAAGCTCAGAAAGCTGAACTAGTAGTCACTCGTGGACATCCCCGTGAACATGCAACCTCCCCTGGTCAGCGGTGTTAATCGATGCAACAACATAAACAATTTCCGGGAATTTCCGGTCATTTCTGGTAACATTCTTTTTCCTCACTTCCCGGAGATAACGAGGAAAAAGGATCGCCTGATCGAAGGTTACATCTGCCTTGCTTAGAGGGTCAAACGAAATTATTCTTTCTCAGTGAATGTAATCGTGATTTTTCTACCTATCTGCAAACTTACGGGCTCAGCAAATTTCGGAAAGGTATTTAATACCGATGGAGTTAACTTCCTACCGTCTGCCATGCAGTTAAGTTCATTTTATTTTCTTCACTCTTCTGTTAAGTACTAGGAGGAATAGCATCAAGTGTCTCCTATGGCGGCTCACCATAGGATTTGAAGCATGTTGTACTAACACAAATTCGTAACTTGTACTTTGAAATACAGTAATTAGAAAATCTGGAACACCGGAATGTTGGGAACATGGACTTGACATATTTAAACATGGGAGAACGCTTAAAAAAAAAAAAAAAAAAAGAATTTGGCTGTCGGATACGTACATACATACATGCATACTAGTTTACTGTGGAATTACACTTAGCCAAAAGCAAGACACGTCACTTTTTCCTGGCCCTTGAATATTATGATTACATGAGGAGCATATTGTTTTGTAAGAGATTCCGTATCTTCTTTTGGAGTTTTCGATTTTACAATTGTCGACGCAAATAGCTGCAGAATTTGTTGTCTCCCGACACGACAGACTGTCCCTGGGTTCTGGTTAAAAAAAAAAAACTTTAAGCCTATACCTGTACTTCAAGTCTCTAGCTTTTGATATTCGGTATTAGGTGAATGAATTTAATTATTACAACTGACGTTAAATTATCAATATGAGTAAGCATTGTGCTGAAATTATATTGCGCTTATACATTCTGTTGCCTTTTTATTCGTCTTATTACTCTACAATAGTTATATTTCGCCTGCGTGGCCGGCGTAGAAAGGGGTTGAGGCGGGGGTAGGAATTTATGCAAGCGTGATCCAATAGAAACGCCGTGCAGGCTAAGCTACATATCCTAACTTGAGAGAAAGTCTTGGGGTCAGCATTCAAATGAAAAGCGGGGAAAAGGTGGGAATGTACCTGCAATAAAGTGGCCAAGCTACATGTACTTGCAAGAAGACAAGCCGTCTAAGTAAAGTGTCATTTCGCAAAAGGCTTTTACGAACTATTTACAACCCAAAGAAATGACTCAAAAGGAATAGCGATCTACTGGCAGATGGAACCTCTAACGAAGAGTGCAGACGAAATTAATGTTGCTAGCAATACACAAGCTGAGAAATTACAGGTTCTCAAATAACTTCTAGTCTAAGTTCTCTAAATTTCGTTGTTCCAAATTTTTGTTTTTCCCCTTAGTACTTTGCAAAAGAGAGAAGAAAAAAAAAGAGAAATTTAGGAAGTCAACTTCTTCATCGGTAATACCTTTCCAAAATTTGATGAGCCCGTAATTTTGCAGATAGGTAGAAACATCACGATTACTTTCACTAAGAAGCATAATTTCGTTTCACTCTCTGAGCAACGTAGGGATGTAAACTTCGATCAGGCGGTCCTTTTTCCCATTATCTTCGGGAGGGGAAGGGAAAAGGATTTTATTTCTACCGGAAATATGTTTGTTTACGCTGACCAGGAGAGGTTGCATGTTCACGGGATGTCAACGCGTGTCTAGTTCAGCTTTCTAAGCTTTTGGACTCGGAGTTTTGTATTTTATTAAATAGGTATGTAATTCCGATTTTTGGCTTAATGACTGAAACCTAATGAGGTTTAACACTCTCTGGAGCGACTGATGGAATCTAAGGAAAAAATACGCCGTAAATGCAAAGTGGAAGCGTGCGTGTTTACAAGATGTGGCTTGGCTTGCTAAGGACTTGTGTATGACTTCTGTATCGGCTTCTGTATCACTTTATAACTTGTTGTAAGTGACTGAGTAGACTAACAATGCTTTACAATGGGAAACAGCACAACCGGGCACATGGCAATGGTTCGAGAAACCGAGTGATCGTTGAATATAAATGCTACGCTACAAGCGGTGCATTCTTAGACATCCCCCCACAATATCTAATTGCATGCAAAATTTGAGGGGGGGGGGGGGGTTAAAATTTTTCATTTCCCATTTTGTTTGATTCTTGCAGAGAATTGCTCTTAATCTCCCTTGTGTTAATCTGACATCCCTCCGTGCTGAATAATTATCCTCAAAACATTCGAACTCGTAACATTGAGTTTTAGCCAATTCCATAATTGACTCCTTACCCATGCCTTACATATCTTTAATCAGTACATGAGACTGCTATGCTGTCTAAGGAGGCAAACACTTGATATTTCTATTCAAATTGACAGCAATGTTATTGAACATGTGAAGGAAACAGAACTTTTAGGTGTTATCCTCAATGAGCATTTGTCATGGAAGCCTTACATTCTTAGCGATTCTAGAAAAATATCAAAATTAATAGGCATTAATTAAGCGTCAAGTGTTTGCCTTCCAAAAACTTCCTTACGCTCTTTGTACTATAGTCTAGTTTACCCTTACTTAATTTATTGTGTGTCAGTATGGGGATCGACATATCAAGGTAATTTAAGTCGGATTATTATTCTGCAATAAAAGACAATCAGAACAATATCTAAAATTTCTTTTGATTCTCATACCAGTGTTCTAAAAAATTCTCGGACATTAATTTATACCAGAAAGGTAAAGTTATCTATCTTTTTAAAAGAGGTTTACTTCTTAATTATTTGCACGATATGTTTACTCTTGGAAGCAAGATCCATTCCTATAATACAAGAAATTCCAGTCCTTTTTATATACCTTATTGTCGAGCTAATTTTTCAAAAATTCTCAATTCGGTTTCAATGTCCTAAGTTTTTCAACTCGCTAAGGCCTGGTTCAGACGCCCGACTTTTCATGAGCCGAACCTAGTTCGAATTAAGGCCAAGGCAAATTATTTAGACCTGATGAATTGATTCAGGCACCGATCTTAATTGCAGCTGAACGAAAATTGCTCATTTCGGTCAAACTGCCTGCAAAATACGTTATAATAATTTATGCATAATTAAGTTCGGCGTCTGAAGCAAAGCCGTTCCAAAGGCGCTCCAAATGCGAAATTCCCGGCTGGGCTAGGCGAAAAGAACGGCTGAGCCGTTCCAAATTGAAACAGGTGTTCCTAATTGATTCAGATGCTGAACTTTTCATGTACTTAATACAATGTATTAGGTTCGGCTCGTAAAAAGTTCAGCGTCTGAACCGAGCCTAAGTCGTAAAATTCATAACAGTACAAGTATCAGTTTGTTTAGCAAAAGACTTTTAAAAAGTCCCTTCTTTCGTAGTCAAATATGCTCTTTGTTGACCTATAAATTGTAGTTGTTTTTAGGAATTTTAGATTCTTAAGTCTTAATTATGATAATTTTACTTTATTTTAATTAGCTTTGTTTTAGTGTCCCCAATTAGTACTGTAATGTACTAGAATTTTATGACACTTAAATAAAGGTTTCATCATCATCATCATCATATAACTTTTCTTTTACTTTGTTCCTTTTTCATTTTTCCTTTTCTTTTCTTTTCTTCACTTTTAAAAGATTAATCCATTTTTCATTCAGTACCCTTCACTCACATGGCTTGCCCTATAGTTCCAGGAAGCCTATAGTTTATAAGCCCCCGGCTTCTATATAGGCTTCCTTCTCATTACCACTTAAAACATTTAATTTTGTAAATAATTTTAGTTAAAAAAGTGTATAGAACCTTTAATGTATTATAAATTTCTTGTTAATTGTTGTTGTATTTATATGTGGTTAATAATGGCACAAATGAATGAATGAATGAATGAACTCTACTTCGGCTAACCTGACATCAAGTACCTCGCCAATTTGAATCTTGTGTAGTTATGTTTTCAGATATTTATTTGTGGTCAATCTTTACCATGTCCTTCTCTCCTCAGACACTAATGACTGTTATCCAAACCCGTGTCTGAACAACGGAACATGTACAGATGGAGTGAATGACTACAACTGCACTTGCGTGCCTGGCTTTGTAGGGAAGAATTGCTCAAATAGTAAGTCTTTTAACATCAAGTCTTAGTATTGAGATTTTCGGATTCAGTCTGAAAAGTGAATGGTAATATTATTTCAAGTGAATCGGCGCACGACCTCACTCGTTCCTTTTGGAAAAGTCATTTTAAATAACTTACAGATATGAAGTTTCCTTACCTCCTTTAAAACTTAAATAGTTAAATACAACCATCCCTCTTGATCTTACAAAGGAAAAGGGAAAACAATACATAATTATCCCTCGGTTATTACTAATTTGGGCAAGATTACTTTTAACAGAATTTTCCTTCTGGGGTGCCCGTCTGGAATAAAACTGAATGCCCTCAATTAATGTGCAATGTGAATCTTGTATAGTTATCTTTTCCATGTAGATATGGATATTTTATTGTGGTCAATCATTACGATGTCCTTCTCTCCTCAGACACTGATAACTGTTATCCAAACCCGTGTCTAACCCTTTACGACCTGAATTTATTTTTTGCACATTTTAAGATCTAAGGCCGGTATTGTTAAATGCACTGCATCTTCCTTGAAATTTAAGGTATCAACATAAACTTTGGATATCTGGTAGACAAGACTTTGGGCTATCTGCCAAGCCACTTTTTATTCATAAGTAACTAATAAATAATAATTAACAGGTTGTTAAATATTAAGTTCATGTCACGCAACAAGTTCACCTTAAGTGTTTTCAGTGTACTGAACTTTCAATGTGGTCATGAAAATTACTGCAGGAGTTTAAATCTAAAGCAAATTTACTGAGGATTATTTTCATACCACATTTGCCTAGGTTATATTCTGTCCAAAAAATACAGCATGGTTGGGTGTTACACCTTCGTAGGCCCAACCTTATTAATTGAAACTGAGAACTTCTGGATCGCTTTCTAGGAGCTAAACATAAACATACAAACAAATGTTTTGTGGCCTTCCAGGATGAAAAAAATCTTAATCACTGTTGAAATCATCAACGTGTATGTCCCGAAGACTGAGTTTTTCCTCTTCTTCTTCTCCCTGGTTTGAAAAAATTTCATTACTCCGTCCTTGCTATCTTCTTCGTGAATGCTAGTTTCCATATCTCAAACCGCCCGTGGATACCTTGTGATGCCTACACAAAGTAATTGCATATATGTATACATATATGAGTGAGCCCTGACTATAGTGATTAGGGTTAAGCACTAACGATACTGATTAGGGTTAAGCACTGACCATACTGATTAGGGTTGAGCTCTTAGAATAGTTATTAGCGGAGCTCCTCGCGCGCGCGAAGCGCGCACGTGGGCGGAGCCCCATAGCTAAGGGAATCTACCCATCCCAGAAAATTTGGTAATCACGTGACCGACCGACCGACCGACCGACCGACCGTCCGTCCGCACCACAGGCATACCAATGTTTACTCTCACACTTTCTATTGTAGCTACTTTGGGAGCCCAGGAGAAAGCTAATTGCAGATCAATGTTGTCATCAATTGACAGCTGTCAAAACAGGGTATCCGCTGACCACTATCACCTGACCGTATCGCGGGCTTAGGTGTCGACCCATTTAAATGATCACAGGCTCACGTTTATTTTTGTTTTAAATTCACAACAAATATGTTGTGTTTATGTCAGTATCGCCCCGCACTATTACGATTTTGATTTCAAACTGACCTCAGACGCAAAAATTCAGCCAGTTTTGTTAAAATACAGGCGGGGAAGACCTTTTCTTACCATGGTCACGTGTTGGTCACGCTCCACGTCCAATTTTTATGCTCTGATTGGTTAAAATTTGACAGGTGAGTTCATGTGTAAAATTTATGCAGCATCTTGAAAGTTGTTTACTTTGACAGCTGAAGCTGACAGAGTTTTGAGTGAACTTGTGATGTTTTTAACTGTCTTTTTCCACTGGATGTACAAAATGAAATACAGCTGCTATCAAGAGTGTTCTCTTATTCATGGCTGGTTTGTTTATTGGGTTTTTGGTTGAAAAATGCGTCGCTTGTCAAAGCCGATAATCCGATTTCGGATTGCATCGTTTTTGTTTTTCACCTTGCTGGATGCGTACGAGAATTATAAAGGCTCAAGCGATCCTTGCCTTACTTGATAGCGTAGGAGCTGCATCACGAAATATGGTAAGCCTGAGTAATTATAATGTATTTAAAGCTAATTTCATGAAGTCCAGCGGCGCAGTTTATGAAGCTAGTTTATGCACGTTTGTATTAAGATTCGACCGAGACACTGATCTGACCTCGTATGAGGTTTGATATAAGCTTAAGATTACAGAACTTTAAAAAGCCTTTAGTCGATATTAATTCACCGTAAATAGAAAGAAAAAACTTTCCAAAAAATATTTAGTTATAATTTTGGCTGTAGAAAGAAAGCTTTGAACGATTTTCTTGTCGTGAGTTCATCTTTGAAAACAGCCAACACCGGGAAACCGGCGGCTTAAAACATAAACTTTAAGCTTACTAGTAAAGACTTGAGGATTCTTAGACACACTTAAATACTCATTTGTTTTCGTGAATGAAAATTGTTGTCTCTGTAAATGTTCTATCGAATTATTTTTCTTTATTGATATTTGGTAGTCTCAAAAGTGTAATTTTCATCGCTTTACCGTTTGTTTTCAGCCGTTCATAAACATCGCTTGCAGGAGTACTCAAAATGCCAAGCGTATCAAACGCTTTTTAAGATTACACATCGTTATAAAACCGTTAATAAAAAATAGACTCGATGAATTCTTTATCACGTTGAAGCGTAACTCTTTTGAAATTTCTTCGCAAATTTGGCGCTTGTCAAAAGTTAGAACCGGCTGGCCGTATAGGTGATTTTGGAAATTTTTTTAAAAGTCCACGCGTGCTTCGATGGTCCTGAATTTTGAATGAATGCAATTTGTCTTGCAAAATTGTGAAATACTGCATTTTGTACGAGGTCTGTATGGTAAAAACAGCGCCTCATACTACTCTTTCTCCTCAGATGTGGGGTATAAAAAAAATAAAAGATTGGTTTGCACGCACCAAGATTTATTGGCAAGAATTTGTAAACTTGTCGAACGCAAAAAATTCGGTCTGATTTGTTTTCCAAGAATTTGTTTTCCACGACTTATCTACTGTGATCAAGAGCCATCATTGCTCTTAAATGTGACCGAAGACTATTTTTTGGGTGTACATATAAGGCTATATCAACTCGATACAAAATTTGTTTTACTCCAAAATCACTTAGCTTTTCCATCAAAAGTCACATAAATGTGCCCTTAAGTTAACTGATTTGTGGAATACAAAATTATTGTTTGATTTAAGTTATAAATTTATCAATGGGAGCTTCGCTTTTAGCTGTGGCTAAATATATGGGCGCGATCCATTCAACCAAAGTTTCCGGAAATTTCGGTCCAAAACTCAATGGATCGGTTCGGTCCAACCGGAAAAGTTTCGAAAAAACAGGTCCACCTTTTGAGGTGGTCCTCTTTTCCCGGTCGGACCGGTCTGAATGTTGGTTGAATGGATCGCGCCCTATATATTAGGGTTAACGGTTAGCTTTTAGTTAGGGTTAGGGCTTTCACTTCAGTAGTTAAATTACTCCCAAACTCTACAGCGAATCCTCGGTGGTCTAGTGGTTAGGGCGTGAGACTACTGATTTAGCACTCCAGGATCGATGCCTGCTCTTGACTTGAAAATTTTTTTTTCCTTTAAAATTGAAGGGACTTGCACTTTGACGACATTTGTTGAGCAGAAACTAAGTCTCTGAGTCAAGAAACTTAGAAATTTCATGTAAGTGTGAGTGAAAAGGGAGAGGGCGGTTTTTGAGATATGGAAACAAGTGCTACCCTTCGGTCTTCATATCAAAGCCTTCAATATCCAAAACATGCCACGATCGGGTATCTCAAAGTTTCCATCCAAAATAATCCAAAAAATCGTTCAAATTATAACGTGTCCTATGCTCAGAAATGTTGCAGAACTAAAATTAAGCTTACTCTTGCTGTAACAAATAAAAAATGTCGCAGAAACTGGTTCAAAACAACTCAAAATGGCGAACAAAATAATCCACTAGGCGTTGCAAAGAAGGGGGGTCTGGAAACTGCTGGTCAAATGACTGTGGGCCATATCAGATCGTACAAATTTGTACGATTTGGTCTTAAAGGGCTAAACAACGGAACATGTATAGACGGAGTGCATGACTACAAGTGCACCTGCGTGCTTCGCTTTGTAGGGAAGAATTGCTCAAATAGTAAGCCTTTAAAATCAAGTCTTAGTATTGAGATTTTCGGATTTAGTCGGAACAGTGAATGGTAATCATGTTCCGAGTAAACACAGGAAAAAATAACGGATTCCCATTTCTGGATATTTTAGGGTATTTAGAGAATACTCACAAAAATCCCAAATTCCCTGGTTGAGACTTGTCTCACTTTGCCAAATTTGGGATTTTTATGGGTATTCTTTAAATACCCTAAAATATCCAGAAATGGGAATCTTTATTTTTCCCTGTGAAATCGCCGCACAACTTCGGTTCTTTCTTTTGGAAAAGTCGTTTTGCTTTAGTTACAAATGTGAAGTTTCCTTACCTCTTTTAAAAATTAATACTAGGACTATCCCTTTTCTTGTGGTGTGCTTATGTGGAATAAAACTAAATGTTGTCAATTAATGCGCAATGTGAATCTTGTATAGTTATGTTTTTCGTCTAGATATGGATATTTTATTGTGGTCAATCCTTTCCATGTCCTTCTCTCCTTAGACACTGACGACTGTTATCCAGACCCGTGTCTAAACAATGGAACATGTATAGACGGGGTGAATGACTACAAGTGCAGTTGCGTGCCTGGCTTTGATGGGAAGAATTGCTCAAATAGTAAGCCGTTTAAAATCACTCTTTGCATTAAGATTTTCAGTTTCAGTCTGAACAGTGAATGGTAATCGTGTTCCAAGTAAATAGGTGCACGCCCTCACACATTTCTTTTGGTGTAGTAGTTTTTCATAACTAAAGTTAGAGACATAAGGTTTCCTTATTTCTTTTAAAAGTAAATACTAGGACTATCCCTAAAAGGCAAATCAATGGATAATTTTTTCTTCACCATTACTGATTTGGGCAATTAAGATTAGTTTCTTCATGTTACACAGGAAAAGGTAAAAGGAATACATAATTGTGCCTTGGTTATTACCCATGTTTGAGCAAGATTACTTTTAAAAGAATTTCTTTTCTGCAGTGCTCATGCGGTGAATCCTAACCATGTCCTTCTCTCCATAGATACTGATGACTGTTATCCAAACCCGTGTCTAAACAACGGAACATGTACAGACGGCGTAAATGACTACACCTGCACTTGCGTGCCTGGCTTTGTAGGGAAGAATTGCTCAAAGAGTAAGCCTTTTAAAATCAAGTGTTACTATTAATTTTTTCGGATTCAGTCTGAACTGTGAATGATAATCGTGTTCCAAGTGAATAGGCGTACGATCAAGCTTGTTTCTTTTAGAAAAGTCTTTATTTTATTTGTTTGTTTATTGTTTGTTTGCCATAAGTTGTACAAAGCAAAAAAAAAATCAAATTATTTAAACTCTCATGGCGAGGAAGCCCAAGAGAAGCCAGCGGGCTTATAAGGAATGGGCTCCCTCAGTTAAATAATTAGAACAAAATATTATCATAATTACACATGGGAAAATCAATGGCAGAGCTACAGTAAATCTTAAAATATATTAGATAGTCATACTAATCATAGTTCTAGGCTAAAAAAATGAAAATTAAAGAGCAAAGGTAAAAAAAAAATTACTATTTATGATAAGAGGAATGCTTTTAGCTTACAGCAAAAGGAAGCGGTACTTGTTGCATTTCGAATTTCAAAACTTAGAGAGTTAAAAAATTTAGGAACTTGGAAACTGATGGAGAACAGAACTTTCTTATATTAGTCCTACATTGTGGTAAATAAAAAAGCTCCGAACTTCTAGTGCCATAAGAATGCACCTGGCGTGTCACCAAAAACATATTATTGAAGCTGTAAGGAAGTAAGCCAGATCTGTATTGATACATAAATTTTCCTATTTGAAGTTTGTAGATACTCTCAAGATTCAGAATTTTTAAATTTTTAAATAAGGGGTCAGTGTGAGCATCGAAAGCACTCCTCAACATTATTTTTATGACCCGTTTTTGAAGTGTGATTAATCTTCTGAGGTTTGATGGGTAGGTCGATGCCCAGACGCTCACGCAGTAGAATAAGTATGGGTAGATAAGGCTAAAATAAAGCATCTGTAAGGAGGAATTATTAAGGCAAAAACTTGATTTATAAATTATACCTATGGCTTTAGACACTTTCCGAGCAACATTATGTATATGTGATTTCCATGTTAAATGTTCATCCAAAATTACACCAAGAAAAGTAGCTTCCTTAACACGATCAATCGAATAATTACTCATATTAAAAGCTAGATCAAGTGTGTACCTGTTTTGTCTCGGTCTGAATATGATAAAATTAGATTTCTTAACATTAATAGATAGCTTATTTGTATAAAACCAACACGTTATCTTTTTCAATTCTAAATTTACAACTTCCATAAGATAGGAAGCATCAGTATGCGAATAGAAGATATTAGTGTCATCAGCAAATAGTATCAGCTCTAAGACCTTTGACAGATTACATAGATCATTTATATTTTCTAAGAATAACAGGGGCCCTAACATAGATCCCTGAGGGACTCCGCAAGTGATATCTAATGATGAAGAGTTGTAACCATTATATTGCACAAATTGTTTTCGACAAGAAGGATAACTTTTAAACCATTGTAAAGCAATACCAAGTACTCTATAATGTTCTAATTTGTCGAGCAAAATTTCATGAGTTACTGTATCAAAGGCCTTAGATAGGTCAATGAATAGGCCTAAAGTTACCCTTTTATTATCAAGTGCATTTGAGATCTTGTCATACAATTGGATTAAAGCATGTGCAGTAGAATAATTTTTTCTTAATCCATACTGATTCCGGGAAAGAATATCATATTTATTTAAAAAATTAATAAGGCGATTATAGACGATTCTCTCTAAAATTTAGAGAAAACTGGTAACACTGATACCGGTCAGTAATTTGTGAACAAAGATTTATCACCAGATTTTAATAAACAATGGAATAACTCGTGCAATTTTCATTTCTTGGGGTACAACTCCAGAATTAAGAGGCAAATTAATTATATACGTCAATGGTGCGCAGATTAAGTTAACAGACTCTTTAACAACATTCATTGAAATACTATCATATCCTGGAGCAGTACCGGATCGAAAGCTGCTACAAATCTCAGTGGCTTCTTGTTCTGATGCCGATTGAAGAAAAAATGAATTAATAAAGCCTCCATTCAGAAAAGAACGATGAGATTTGTCAGACGCCGGAATTGATTTAGCTAAGTTAGGTCTAATATTCGTAAAATACTCGCAAAAATGGTTTTCTATATAAGTAGGATTAAATATTTCTTCTTCATTAGATTTGAAGATGGAAGGCAACTTTCACTTAAGTTTCTTCTTGTTAATAAGATCATTAAGTAATTTCAAAGTTGATTTTGCAGTTGATTTATATTCATCTAACTTTTTATTGTAGTAAAGACGTTTAGCAACGCGAAGGGAATGTGTCAATTTGTTTTTATAACCATTGTAAAGTTTCTCACGGTATGAAGTTGGGTCAGCAAGAAAACGCTTGTATAATAAATTCCTTTTTTACCAATTTAAGAAGGCCATTAGTTATCGATGGTTTGTTCAAAGTAACATTCTTTACTTTCACTTTTTTGAGAGGAACCAGTCATTGTAAAAGGTAGTGTATGTACAGACATGAAGTTTTCTTACCTCTTTCAAAATTAATTCTGGGACTATCCCTAAAAGGCAAATCAATACATCATTATGCCTTGGTCCTCACAATTTTGGGTAAGGTTAGTGTCTACATGTTAAACAGAAAAAGGCAAAAAATTACATAATTGTGCCTTGGTTATTACTAATTTGGGCAAGATTACTTTTAAAAGAGTTTTCCTTCTGGGGTACCCGTGTGGAATAATACTATGAATGCCGTCAATTAATGTGCAATGTGAATCTTGTATAGTTATATTTCCGTGTAAATATGGATATTTTACTGTGGTCAATCCTTACCATGTCCTTCTCTCCTCAGACACTGATAACTGTTATCCAAACCCATGTCTAAACAACGGAACATGTACAGACGGAGTAAATGACTACACCTGCATTTGCGTGCCTGGCTTTGTAGGGAAGAATTGCTTCAATAGTAAGCCTTTTAAAATCAAGTGTTACTATTAAGTTTTTGGGATTCAGTCTGAACTGTGAATGGTAATCGTGTTCCAAGTGAATAGGCGTACGATGTAGCTCGTTTCTTTTAGAAAAGTCCTTTTGTATAAGCTACAGACATGAAAAGTTTTCTTATCTTTTTAAAAAATTAATACTGGGACTATCCCTAAAAGGCAAATCAATACATAATTATGCCTTGGTCATCACAAATTTGGGTAAGGTTAGTGTCTTCATGTTACACAGAAAAAAAGCAAAACGATACATAATTGTGCCTTGGTTATTACTAATTTGGGCAAGATTACTTTTAACAGAATTTTCCTTCTGGGGTGCCCGTGTGGAATAAAACTGAATGCCGTCAATTAATGTGCAATGTGAATCTTGTATAGTTATCTTTTCCATGTAGGTATGGATATTTTATTGTGGTCAATCATTACGATGTCCTTCTCTCCTCAGACACTGATAACTGTTATCCAAACCCGTGTCTAAACAACGGAACATGTATAGACGGAGTGGATGACTACAAGTGTACCTGCGTGCCTGGCTTTGTAGGGAAGAATTGCTCAAACAGTAAGCCATTAAAATCAAGTGTTAGTACTGAGATTTTCGGATTCAGTCGGAACAGTGAATGGTAATCGTGTTCCAAGTAAATCGCCTCACGACTTCGGTTCTTTTTTTTGGAAAAGTCGTTTTGCTTTAGTTACAAATATGAAGTTTCCTTACCTCTTTTATAAATTAATACTAGGACTATCCCTTTTCTTGTGGTGTGCTTATGTCGAATAAAACTAAATGTCGTCAATTAATGCGCAGTGTGAATCTTGTATAGTTATGTTTTTCGTCTAGATATGGATATTTTATTGTGGTCAATCCTTTCCATGTCCTTCTCTCCTTAGACACTGATGACTGTTATCCAAACCCGTGTCTAAACAACGGAACATGTATAGACGGGGTGAATGACTACAAGTGCAGTTGCGTGCCTGGCTTTGATGCGAAGAATTGCTCAAATAGTAAGCCGTTTAAAATCACTCTTTGCATTAAGATTTTCAGTTTCAGTCTGAACAGTGAATGGTAATCGTGTTCCAAGTAAATAATTATCCATGTAATTATTACCCATGTTTGGGCAAGATTACTTTTAAAAGAATTTTTTCTGGAGTACCCATGTGGATCAAAACTGAATGCAGTCTTTAAATGCTCAATCTGAATCTTGTATAGTTATGTTCTCCATGTACATATAAATGTTTTATTGTGGTGAATCCTAACGATGTCCTTCTCTCCTTAGATACTGATGACTGTTATCCAAACCCGTGTCTAAACAACGGAACATGTATAGACGGAGTGAATGACTACAAGTGCAGTTGCGTGCCTGGCTTTGTAGGGAAGAATTGCTCAAATAGTAAGACTTTTAAAGTCAGGTCTTAGTATTGACATTTTCCAACTCAGTCTAAACAGTGAATGGTACTCGTGTTCGAAGTAAATCGGCTGACGAGCTCGCCCGTTTCTTTTGAAAAAGTGTTTTTGCATAACTTAAAGTTATGAAGGTTTCCTACCTCCTTTAAAAATTAATACTAGGACTATCCCTAAAAGGCAAATCAATACAAAATTATGCCTTGGCTATTGCTAATTTCAGCAAGATTAGTTTGTTGATGTTACATAGGAAAAGGCAAAAGAATACATAATTGTGCCTTGCTTATTACTAATTTGGGGAACAATACTTTTAAAAGAAATTTTCATCGGTCGTGCTCATACGGAGTAAAACTGAATTCAGTCAATTAATGCGCAATGTGAATCTTGTAGAGTTATGTTTTTCGTCTAGATATGGATATTTTATTGTGGTCAATCCTTTCGATGTCCTTCTGTCCTTAGACACTGATGACTGTTATCCAAACCCGTGTCGAAACAACGGAACATGTATAGACGGGGTGAATAACTACAAGTGCAGTTGCGTGCCTGGCTTTGATGGGAAGAATTGCTCAAATAGTAAGCCGTTTAAAATCACTCTTTGCATTAAGATTTTCAGTTTCAGTCTGAACAGTGAATGGTAATCGTGTTCCAAGTAAATAGGTGCACGCCCTAACGCATTTCTTTTGGTGTAGTAGTTTTTCATAACTAAAGTTACAGACATAAGGTTTCTTTATTTCTTTTAAAAGTAAATACTAGGACTATCCCTAAAAGGCAAATCAATGGATAATTTTTTCTTCGCCACTACTGATTTGGGCAATTAAGATTAGTTTTTTCATGTGACACAGGAAAAGGTAAAAGGAATACATAATTATGCCTTGGTTATTACCTATGTTTGGGCAAGATTACTTTTAAAAGAATTTCTTTTCTGGAGTACCCATGTGGATTAAAACTGAATGCGGTCTTTAAATGCTCAATATGAATCTTGTATCGTTATGTTCTCCATGAACATATAAATGTTTTATTGTGGTCAATCCTAACGATGTCCTTCTCTCCTTAGATACTGATGACTGTTATCCAAACCCGTGTCTAAACAACGGAACATGTATAGACGGAGTGAATGACTACAAGTGCAGTTGCGTGCCTGGCTTTGTAGGGAAGAATTGCTCAAATAGTAAGGCTTTTAAAATCAAGTGTTAGTATTGAGATTTTTGGATTCAGTCTAAACAGTGAATGGTACTCGTGTTTGAAGTAAATCGGCTGACGAGCTTGCCCGTTTCTTTTGGAAAAGTGTTTTTGCATAACTTAAAGTTATGAAGGTTTCCTACCTCCTTTAAAAATTAATACTAGGACTATCCCTAAAAGGCAAATCAATACAAAATTATGCCTTGGCCATTGCTGATTTCAGCAAGATTAGTTTCTTGATGTTACATAGGAAAAGGCAAAACAATACATAAATGTGCCTTGCTTATTTCTAATTTGGGAAACATTACTTTTAAAAGAATTTTTCATCTGTTGTGCTCATACGGAATAAAACTGAATTCCGTCAATTAATGCGCAATGTGAATCTTGTAGAGTAATGTTTTCCGTGTACATATGGATATGTTATTGTGGTCAATCCTTTCCATGTCCTTCTCTCCTTAGACACTGATGACTGTTATCCAAACCCGTGTCTAAACAACGGAACATGTATAGACGGAGTGGATGACTACAAGTGCCTTTGCGTGCCTGGCTTTGTAGGGAAGAATTGCTCAAATAGTAAGCCTTTAAAACCAGTCTTAGCATGAAGATTTTCGGGTTCAGTCTTAACAGTGAATGGTATTCGTGTTCGAAGCAAATTGGCCAACGACCTCGCTCGTTGTTTTTGGAAAAGTCGTTTTTAATAAGTTACGGATATAAACTCTCTTTACTTCTTTTTAAAATTAATACTAGGACTATCCCTAGAATGCAAATCAATACATAATAATACCTTGGGTATTACTAATTTAGGTGATTGTGGTCAATCCTTAACATGTCCTTCTCTCCTCAGACACTGATAACTGTTATCCAAACCCGTGTCTAAACAACGGAACATGTACAGACGGAGTAAATGACTACACCTGCATTTGCGTGCCTGGCTTTGTAGGGAAGAATTGCTCAAATAGTAAGCCTTTTAAAATCAAGTGTTACTATTAAGTTTTTGGGATTCAGTCTGAACTGTGAATGGTAATCGTGTTCCAAGTGAATAGGCGTACGATGTTGCTCGTTTCTTTTAGAAAAGTCCTTTTGTATAAGCTACAGACATGAAAAGTTTTCTTATCTTTTTAAAAAATTAATACTGGGACTATCCCTAAAAGGCAAATCAATACATAATTATGCCTTGGTCATCACAAATTTGGGTAAGGTAAGTGTCTTCATGTTACACAGAAAAAAGCAAAACAATACATAATTGTGCCTTGGTTATTACTAATTTGGGCAAGATTACTTTTAAAAGAATTTTTTCTTTTGGGGTGCCCGTGTGGAATAAAACTGAATGCCGTCAATTAATGTGCAATGTGAATCTTGTATAGTTATCTTTTCCATGTAGATATGGATATTTTATTGTGGTCAATCATTACGATGTCCTTCTCTCCTCAGACACTGATAACTGTTATCCAAACCCGTGTTTAAACAACGGAACATGTATAGACGGAGTGGATGACTACAAGTGTACCTGCGTGCCTGGCTTTGTAGGGAAGAATTGCTCAAACAGTAAGCCATTAAAATCAAGTCTTAGTATTGAGATTTTCGGATTCAGTCGGAACAGTGAATGGTAATCGTGTTCCGAGTAAATCGCCGGACGACTTTAGTTCTTTCTTTTGGAAAAGTCGTTTTGCTTTAGTTACAAATAGGAAGTTTCCTTACCTCTTTTATAAATTAATACTAGGACTACCCTTTTCTTGTGGTGTGCTTATGTGGAATAAAACTAAATGTCGTGAATTAATGCGCAATGTGAATCTTGTAGAGTTATGTTTTTCGTCTAGATATGGATATTTTATTGTGGTCAATCCTTTCCATGTCCTTCTCTCCTTAGACACTGATGACTGTTATCCAAACCCGTGTCTAAACAACGGAACATGTATAGACGGGGTGAATGACTACAAGTGCAGTTGCGTGCCTGGCTTTGATGGGAAGAATTGCTACAATAGTAAGCCGTTTAAAATCACTCTTTGCATGAAGATTTTCAGTTTCAGTCTGAACAGTGAATGGTAATCGTGTTCCAAGTAAATAGGTGCACGCCCTCGCACATTTCTTTTGGTGTAGTAGTTTTTCATAACTAAAGTTAGAGACATAAGGTTTCCTTATTTCTTTTAAAACTAAATACTAGTACTATCCCTAAAAGGCAAATCAATGGATAATTTTTTCTTCGCCGTTACTGATTTGGGGAAGATTAGTTTCTTCAGGTGACAGGGGAAAAGGCAAAGCAATGCATAATTATCCCTTGGTTATTACCCATGTTTGGGCAAGATTACTTTTAAAAGAATTTCTTTTCTGGAGTACCCATGTGGATTAAAACTGAGTGCAGTCTTTAAATGCTCAATCTTAATCTTGTATAGTTATGTTCTCCATGTACATATAAATGTTTTATTGTGGTCAATCCTAACGATGTCCTTCTCTCCTTAGATACTGATGACTGTTATCCAAACCCGTGTCTAAACAACGGAACATGTATAGACGGAGTGAATGACTACAAGTGCAGTTGCTTGCCTGGCTTTGTAGGGAAGAATTGCTCAAATAGTAAGGCTTTTAAAATCAAGTCTTAGTATTGAGATTTTCCAACTCAGTCTAAACAGTGAATGGTAATCGTGTTCGAAGTAAATCGGCTGACGAGCTCGCCCGTTTCTTTTGGTAAAGTGGTTTTGCATAACTTAAAGTTATGAAGGTTTCCTACCTCCTTTAAAAATTAATTACTAGGACTATGCCTGAAAGGCAAATCAATAGAAAATTATGCCTTGGCTATTGCTAATTTCAGCAAGATTAGTTTGTTGATGTTACATAGGAAAAGGCAAAACAATACATAATTGTGCCTTGCTTATTACTAATTTGGGGAACAATACTTTTAAAAGAATTTTTCATCTGTCGTGCTCATACGGAATAAAACTGAATTCCGTCAATTAATGCGCAATGTGAATCTTGTAGAGTTATGTTTTCCTTGTACATATGGATATGTTAATCTGGTCAATCCTTTCCATGTCCTTCTCTCCTTAGACACTGATGACTGTTATCCAAACCCGTGTCTAAACAACGGAACATGTATAGACGGAGTGGATGACTACAAGTGCCTTTGCGTGCCTGGCTTTGTAGGGAAGAATTGCTCAAATAGTAAGCCTTAAAAACCAGTCTTAGCATGAAGATTTTCGGGTTCAGTCTAAACAGTGAATGGTAATCGTGTTCGAAGTAAATTGGCCAACGACCTCGCTCGTTGTTTTTGGAAAAGTCGTTTTTAATAAGTTACGGATATAAACTTTCTTTACTTCTTTTTCAAATTAATACTAGGACTATCCCTAGAATGCAAATCAATAGATAATAATACCTTGGCTATTACTAATTTAGGCAAGATTAGTTTCTTCATGTTACACAGGAAAAGGCAAAACAATACATCATTATGCCTTGGTTATTAAAACAGATAAATAAATAAATATACCGTGTATTTGCCACATTGCAGAACTAACTGAAGTAAAAGGCTATAAATTATTAATTAACAAATAATTCACTCTACTACGACTATGGAAACAAACAAAACAAGACGCTACGGAGGCTACACTTCGGCGTTAAGGTTGTGGAACTAATTAATTGTAAATGCCGAGGAATAGTAAGAAATCAAATATGGTAAGAGTAAGGTGTTAATTTGTGAAATTATGGGATTTGTGAGGATATTCTGAAAAGAGCAACATCCAAGAGGCCTACTTGCCAAAAACTAGCATTTCGGGACAAATTGTCTCCGAGATATTAGCCCAGTTATGCTCTGATGACTCCATACAGATCCTTCTAAAAAAACAATTCTCTATTTTTCTTAGTCACACGCACAGTCAGGCTTCAAAAATAGCATAGCAGTCTCATGTACTGATTAAAGATATGTAAGGCATGGGTAAGGAGTCAGTTACTTTGAGCATGGAATTGGCTAAAACTCGTAGTCACGAGTTCGAATGTTTTGAGGATAATTATTCACTGACTATAAGCACGCAGGGATGTTGGATTAACACAAGGAAGTTTAACACCAAAGGAACATAGCCTTTACAGAGCTTTAAAACACAACATCCACCAACACAAACTTGACTTGAACTTTGAGTAAAACTAACCAGCCTCTACCAATAATAACAAACTCTCACTTGAACTTCAGATATCTTACGGCTTCCGCGAACTTGTAAACACAGAACCTGAAAATCGACCTTCGTCACACTTGACTAAACACAGCAGTCCAGTTCGTGGGAAAAAACTTAGTTCGTCAAAAGAACTCGCTTGGAACTTGTATACCGTTTGACATAAGGTTCTAGAAAACAGTAAACAGGCGAATAGTAGTAGCTTTTCGACATATTTTTTGATTTCAGTAACTGATGCAAATCTGCTGACTCATGCTGAAATGTAAACATGCACTAATTAATTATTCATGGCTAATCCAAAAACGTAGGAACGTTCGAGAAAGTCACGCAACGCATGAAAGCAATTTTACTACGTAACACTCAACAAAGACAAAATGTCTTTGTGCAGTATTTTGTAACTTAAAATTCATCATAAAACAGTTCGAAAGGAGGGCTCACTCGTGAAATGTTTTTCAACGCTCGAAGAGAAATTTCGTGTCTCTGCGCGGCCACGAAATATCCTCTATTTATTCCTCGAGTAATTAAAGACTAAACTCGAAGTGATCTCAAGATATCACGAAGTAGTCCGGTCTCATTTCGTGAAATGGTTGAAATAAGCCGAAAAGTCACGAACTTGCACGCCCGATCTTGTCCCGAAACTAGTGCATCATTTCATAACTATTTTTCATATCCCAAACTGCCTTGGGTCGCAGTAGCGCAATCGGCTAATCCCTCAACTTAGAGTCTCCTCTGATCTGACGGGTCACACAGGTGAGTCCGTTCAAACCCCGGGAAAGCAAAAATAATAATTGATTGATTTAATTAAGTGATCTCGAGATATCTCGAACTAATTCGGCTCTGACTTCGTCAAATAGCCGAATAGACTAAACCTACAGACTTTGCTTGCCCAATCTTGTCAAAAAATTGCAACTTTGATACATTCCTGAGCGTCGCGAATCCTTTACTTCGCGCTCCGCCGAAGTAAAAATATCTTAAATAACTATTTACATATTCACATATTTACCAGCCAATGAAATAGAGGAACCTGAACGCTGGGTAGGGCAACAACTCCTAACTAATTTGGGCAAGATTACTTTTAATAAAATTGACTTCCCTTGTAGAGTGCCCATGTGGAATAAACTTGAATGCCGTCAATTAATGTGTAATGTGAATCTTGTATAGTTATATTTCCGTGTAGATATGGATATTTTATTGTGGTCAATCCTTACCATGTCCTTCTCTCCTCAGACACTGATAACTGTTATCCAAACCCGTGTCTAAACAACGGAACATGTACAGACGGAGTAAATGACTACACCTGCATTTGTGTGCCTGGCTTTGTAGGGAAGAATTGCTCAAATAGTAAGCCTTTTAAAATCAAGTGTTACTATTAAGTTTTTGGGATTCAGTCTGAACTGTGAATGGTAATCGTGTTCCAAGTGAATAGGCGTACGATGTAGCTCGTTTCTTTTAGAAGAGTCCTTTTGTATAAGCTACAGACATGAAAAGTTGTCTTATCTTTTTAAAAAATTAATACTGGGACTATCCCTAAAAAGCAAATCAATACATAATTATGCCTTGGTCATCACCAATTTGGGTAAGGTTAGTGTCTTCATGTTACACAGAAAAAAGCAAAACAATACATAATTGTGCCTTGGTTATTACTAATTTGGGCAAGATTACTTTTAAAAGAATTTTGCTTCTAAGGTGCCCGTGTGGAATAAAACTGAATGCCGTCAATTAATGTGCAATGTGAATCTTGTATAGTTATCTTTTCCATGTAGATATGGATATTTTATTGTGGTCAATCATTACGATGTCCTTCTCTCCTCAGACACTGATAACTGTTATCCAAACCCGTGTTTAAACAACGGAACATGTATAGACGGAGTGGATGACTACAAGTGTACCTGCGTGCCTGGCTTTGTAGGGAAGAATTGCTCAAACAGTAAGCCATTAAAATCAAGTCTTAGTATTGAGATTTTCGGATTCAGTCGGAACAGTGAATGGTAATCGTGTTCCCAGTAAATCGCCGCACGACTTCGGTTCTTTCTTTTGGAAAAGTCGTTTTGCTTTAGTTACAAATATGAAGTTTCCTTACCTCTTTTATAAATCAATACTAGGACTACCCTTTTCTTGTGGTGTGCTTATGTGGAATAAAACTAAATGTCGTGAATTAATGCGCAATGTGAATCTTGTAGAGTTATGTTTTTCGTCTAGATATGGATATTTTATTGTGGTCAATCCTTTCCATGTCCTTCTCTCCTTAGACACTGATGACTGTTATCCAAACCCGTGTCTAAACAACGGAACATGTATAGACGGGGTGAATGACTACAAGTGCAGTTGCGTGCCTGGCTTTGATGGGAAGAATTGCTACAATAGTAAGCCGTTTAAAATCACTCTTTACATTAAGATTTTCAGTTTCAGTCTGAACAGTGAATGGTAATCGTGTTCCAAGTAAATAGGTGCACGCCCTCGCACATTTCTTTTGGTGTAGTAGTTTTTCATAACTAAAGTTAGAGACATAAGGTTTCCTTATTTCTTTTAAAACTAAATACTAGTACTATCCCTAAAAGGCAAATCAATGGATAATTTTTTCTTCGCCGTTAGTGATTTGGGGAAGATTAGTTTCTTCAGGTGACAGGGGAAAAGGCAAAGCAATGCATAATTACCCCTTGGTTATTACGCATGTTTAGGCAAGATTACTTTTAAAAGAATTTCTTTTCTGGAGTACCCATGTGGATTAAAACTGAATGCAGTCTTTAACTGCTCAATCTGAATCTTGTATAGTTATGTTCTCCATGTACATATAAATGTTTTATTGTGGTCAATCCTAACGATGTCCTTCTCTCCTTAGATACTGATGACTGTTATCCAAACCCGTGTCTAAACAACGGAACATGTATAGACGGAGTGAATGACTACAAGTGCAGTTGCTTGCCTGGCTTTGTAGGGAAGAATTGCTCAAATAGTAAGGCTTTTAAAATCAAGTCTTAGTATTGAGATTTTCCAACTCAGTCTAAACAGTGAATGGTAATCGTGTTCGAAGTAAATCGGCTGACGAGCTCGCCCGTTTCTTTTGGCAAAGTGGTTTTGCATAACTTAAAGTTATGAAGGTTTCCTACCTCCTTTAAAAATTAATTACCAGGACTATCCCTAAAAGGCAAATTAATACAAAATTATGCCTTGGCTATTGCTAATTTCAGCAAGATTAGTTTGTTGATGTTACATAGGAAAAGGCAAAACAATACATAATTGTGCCTTGCTTATTACTAATTTGGGGAACAATACTTTTAAAAGAATTTTTCATCTGTCGTGCTCATACGGAATAAAACTGAATTCCGTCAATTAATGCGCAATGTGAATCTTGTAGAGTTATGTTTTCCGTGTACATATGGATATGTTATTGTGGTCAATCCTTTCCATGTCCTTCTCTCCTTAGACACTGATGACTGTTATCCAAACCCGTGTCTAAACAGCGGAACATGTATAGACGGAGTGGATGACTACAAGTGCCTTTGCGTGCCTGGCTTTGTAGGGAAGAATTGCTCAAATAGTAAGCCTTTAAAACCAGTCTTAGCATGAAGATTTTCGGGTTCAGTCTAAACAGTGAATGGTAATCGTGTTCGAAGTAAATTGGCCAACGACCTCGCTCGTTGTTTTTATAAAAGTCGTTTTTAATAAGTTACGGATATAAACTTTCTTTACTTCTTTTTCAAATTAATACTAGGACTATCCCTAGAATGCAAATCAATACATAATAATACCTTGGCTATTACTAATTTAGGCAAGATTAGTTTCTTCATGTTACACAGGAAAAGGCAAAACAATACATCATTATGCCTTGGTTATTAAAACAGATAAATAAATAAATATACCGTGTATTTGCCACATTGCAGAACTAACTGAAGTAAAAGGCTATAAATTATTAATTAACAAATAATTCACTCTACTACCACTATAGAAACAAACAAAAAAATATCTTAAATAACTATTTACATATTCACATATTTACCAGCCAATGAAATAGAGGAACCTGAACGCTGGGTAGGGCAACAACTCCTAACTAATTTGGACAAGATTACTTTTAATAAAATTGACTTCCCTTGTAGAGTGCCCATGTGGAATAAAATTGAATGCCGTCAATTAATGTGTAATGTGAATCTTGTATAGTTATATTTCCGTGTAGATATGGATATTTTATTGTGGTCAATCCTTACCATGTCCTTCTCTCCTCAGACACTGATAACTGTTATCCAAACCCGTGTCTAAACAACGGAACATGTACAGACGGAGTAAATGACTACACCTGCATTTGCGTGCCTGGCTTTGTAGGGAAGAATTGCTCAAATAGTAAGCCTTTCAAAATCAAGTGTTACTATTAAGGTTTTGGGATTCAGTCTGAACTGTGAATGGTAATCGTGTTCCAAGTGAATAGGCGTACGATGTAGCTCGTTTCTTTTAGAAGAGTCCTTTTGTATAAGCTACAGACATGAAAAGTTGTCTTATCTTTTTAAAAAATTAATACTGGGACTATCCCTAAAAGGCAAATCAATACATGATTATGCCTTGGTCATCACCAATTTGGGTAAGGTTAGTGTCTTCATGTTTCACAGAAAAAAGCAAAACAATACATAATTGTGCCTTGGTTATTACTAATTTGGGCAAGATTACTTTTAAAAGAATTTTGCTTCTAAGGTGCCCGTGTGGAATAAAACTGAATACCGTCAATTAATGTGCAATGTGAATCTTGTATAGTTATCTTTTCCATGTAGATATGGATATTTTATTGTGGTCAATCATTACGATGTCCTTCTCTCCTCAGACACTGATAACTGTTATCCAAACCCGTGTTTAAACAACGGAACATGTATAGACGGAGTGGATGACTACAAGTGTACCTGCGTGCCTGGCTTTGTAGGGAAGAATTGCTCAAACAGTAAGCCATTAAAATCAAGTCTTAGTATTGAGATTTTCGGATTCAGTCTAAACAGTGAATGGTAATCGTGTTCCCAGTAAATCGCCGCACGACTTCGGTTCTTTCTTTTGGAAAAGTCGTTTTGCTTTAGTTACAAATATGAAGTTTCCTTACCTCTTTTATAAATTAATACTAGGACTACCCTTTTCTTGTGGTGTGCTTATGTGGAATAAAACTAAATGTCGTCAATTAATGCGCAATGTGAATCTTGTAGAGTTATGTTTTTCTTCTAGATATGGATATTTTATTGTGGTCAATCCTTTCCATGTCCTTCTCTCCTTAGACACTGATGACTGTTATCCAAACCCGTGTCTAAACAACGGAACATGTACAGACGGGGTGAATGACTACAAGTGCAGTTGCGTGCCTGGCTTTGATGGGAAGAATTGCTACAATAGTAAGCCGTTTAAAATCACTCTTTGCATCAAGATTTTCAGTTTCAGTCTGAACAGTGACTGGTAATCGTGTTCCAAGTAAATAGGTGCACGCCCTCGCACATTTCTTTTGGTGTAGTAGTTTTTCATAACTAAAGTTAGAGACATAAGGTTTCCTTATTTCTTTTAAAACTAAATACTAGTACTATCCCTAAAAGGCAAATCAATGGATAATTTTTTCTTCGCCGTTAGTGATTTGGGGAAGATTAGTTTCTTCAGGTGACAGGGGAAAAGGCAAGGCAATGCATAATTACCCCTTGGTTATTACCCATGTTTGGGCAAGATTACTTTTAAAAGAATTTCTTTTCTGGAGTACCCATGTGGATTAAAACTGAATGCAGTCTTTAACTGCTCAATCTGAATCTTGTATAGTTATGTTCTCCATGTACATATAAATGTTTTATTGTGGTCAATCCTAACGATGTCCTTCTCTCCTTAGATACTGATGACTGTTATCCAAACCCGTGTCTAAACAACGGAACATGTATAGACGGAGTGAATGACTACAAGTGCAGTTGCTTGCCTGGCTTTGTAGGGAAGAATTGCTCAAATAGTAAGGCTTTTAAAATCAAGTCTTAGTATTGAGATTTTCCAACTCAGTCTAAACAGTGAATGGTAATCGTGTTCGAAGTAAATCGGCTGACGAGCTCGTCCGTTTCTTTTGGCAAAGCGTTTTTGCATAACTTAAAGTTATGAAGGTTTCCTACCTCCTATAAAAATTAATTACCAGGACTATCCCTAAAAGGCAAATCAATACAAAATTATGCCTTGGCTATTGCTAATTTCAGCAAGATTAGTTTGTTGAAGTTACATAGGAAAAGGCAAAACAATACATAATTGTGCCTTGCTTATTACTAATTTGGGGAACAATACTTTTAAAAGAATTTTTCATCTGTCGTGCTCATACGGAATAAAACTGAATTCCGTCAATTAATGCGCAATGTGAATCTTGTAGAGTTATGTTTTCCGTGTACATATGGATATGTTATTGTGGTCAATCCTTTCCATGTCCTTCTCTCCTTAGACACTGATGACTGTTATCCAAACCCGTGTCTAAACAGCGGAACATGTATAGACGGAGTGGATGACTACAAGTGCCTTTGCGTGCCTGGCTTTGTAGGGAAGAATTGCTCAAATAGTAAGCCTTTAAAACCAGTCTTAGCATGAAGATTTTCGGGTTCAGTCTAAACAGTGAATGGTAATCGTGTTCGAAGTAAATTGGCCAACGACCTCGCTCGTTGTTTTTATAAAAGTCGTTTTTAATAAGTTACGGATATAAACTTTTTTTACTTCTTTTTCAAATTAATACTAGGACTATCCCTAGAATGCAAATCAGTACATAATAATACCTTGGCTATTACTAATTTAGGCAAGATTAGTTTCTTCATGTTACACAGGAAAAGGCAAAACAATACATCATTATGCCTTGGTTATTAAAACAGATAAATAAATAAATATACCGTGTATTTGCCACATTGCAGAACTAACTGAAGTAAAAGGCTATAAATTATTAATTAACAAATAATTCACTCTACTACCACTATAGAAACAAACAAAAAAATATCTTAAATAACTATTTACATATTCACATATTTACCAGCCAATGAAATAGAGGAACCTGAACGCTGGGTAGGGCAACAACTCTTAACTAATTTGGACAAGATTACTTTTAATAAAATTGACTTCCCTTGTAGAGTGCCCATGTGGAATAAAATTGAATGCCGTCAATTAATGTGTAATGTGAATCTTGTATAGTTATATTTCCGTGTAGATATGGATATTTTATTGTGGTCAATCCTTACCATGTCCTTCTCTCCTCAGACACTGATAACTGTTATCCAAACCCGTGTCTAAACAACGGAACATGTACAGACGGAGTAAATGACTACACCTGCATTTGCGTGCCTGGCTTTGTAGGGAAGAATTGCTCAAATAGTAAGCCTTTCAAAATCAAGTGTTACTATTAAGGTTTTGGGATTCAGTCTGAACTGTGAATGGTAATCGTGTTCCAAGTGAATAGGCGTACGATGTAGCTCGTTTCTTTTAGAAAAGGCCTTTTGTATAAGCTACAGACATGAAAAGTTTTCTTATCTTTTTAAAAAATTAATACTGGGACTATCCCTAAAAGGCAAATCAATACATAATTATGCCTTGGTCATCACCAATTTGGGTAAGGTTAGTGTCTTCATGTTACACAGAAAAAAGCCAAACAATACATAATTGTGCCTTGGTTATTACTAATTTGGGCAAGATTACTTTTAAAAGAATTTTGCTTCTAAGGTGCCCGTGTGGAATAAAACTGAATGCCGTCAATTAATGTGCAATGTGAATCTTGTATAGTTATCTTTTCCATGTAGATATGGATATTTTTTTGTGGTCAATCATTACGATGTCCTTCTCTCCTCAGACACTGATAACTGTTATCCAAACCCGTGTTTGCGACGTAAACAAGTCGTTCTCTCACCTTTATAAAACCATAAATCATGTAGTTAATAAACATGCACCGCTCAGGGATGCTTCAGTGAGAAAACTAAAAATGCTTACTAAACCTTGGCTAACTGCTGGACTAAGGAAATCTATAAAGGTGAAGAATAAATTGTTCTTTGAATCAAACTGGCCGAAATATAAAATATATAGAAATAAGTTAACAACCCTTATTCGATTGAGTAAACAACGTCACTATCAAAGGTTTTTCGACTCTAACATAAAAAATACACGATCGACATGGAAAGGGATTAACGAAATATTAGGGGATGCGAAGAAAAGGAAAAAATAAAAAAGAATTAACTTCATTCGTTCTAACGAGCATAGCGTTTTATCAGATGATCCTAAAACGATTGGTAACACACTCAACAAATACTTCTCGTCAATAGGGCATCAACTTGCAACCGATATTCCTGAAGTTAACACTACTTTTTCTGATTATCTTGATCCGCCTTTGCAGAACAGTTTTTATTTTGATCCAATTATACCGCAAGAAATTGAAACAGAAATTAGCTTGTTGCCATACAATAAAGCCCTGGGGCTTTATTCTACCCCTGTTAAACTGTTAAAACTTGCTAAATCAGTCATATCCATACCATTAACCAAAATTTTTAACCACTCTGTACTAACTGGGGTTTACCCTGCAAAGCTTGAATATGCAAAAGTAATTCCAGTGTATAAGGGTGAAGACGAGACGTTACCTGAAAACTATCGGCCAATTTCTTTGTTATCAATTTATAATCGTTTATTTGAGAAAATTTTATATCGTAGACTGATAAAGTTTATAGACAAGAATGATATTCTTTATGATGTGCAATATGGCTTTCGCAATAAACATAGTACCCAGCACGCGATTCTTGATATTGTGAACACCATACACTCTAATATGGACAATAGAAAGTACTTATGTGGAATTTTTATAGATCTTAAGAAAGCATTTGATACTGTTAACCATGAGATTCTTTTGACAAAACTTGAACACTATGGAATAAGAGGAGTTATAAATTCTTGGTTTAGATCATATCTTTCAGATCGCCGACAGTCTATTGAAATAGACAAATGCATATCTGAAACTGAAACGATCGTATGTGGAGTGCCTCAAGGCTCTGTACTTGGACCCTTGTTATTTTTGTTATATATTAATGACATCCATAAATCTTCCAAGGAATTTACTTTTTATCTTTTCGCAGACGATACAAGTCTAACTTATGCAAATGACAACTTACGTACTCTTGAACTAACTGTCAATAATGAACTTGAGAAAGTAAGTGAATGGCTTAATGCTAACAAACTAACGCTCAACGTCAAAAAGTCTAATTATGTCATTTTTCGTCCGCACCAAAAACGAATGCCTTTCATTCCTCAAATTAAGATTTTTAATCCAACTTTAAATACTAGAGTAACTCTAGAGATGAAGGACTTTGTTAAATATTTGGGTATAATGATTGATTCTGAAGTATCATGGAAGCATCATATTGACTTTATCTGTCACAAAATTAGTAGATCGGTTGGAGTAATTGCTAAAATGAGGCATTACATTCCACGGCGTCTTCTTTTGAATTTATATCATGCACTTATTTCTCCTTATTTAAATTATGGTATCTGTGCATGGGGCAACTGTCCACAGACCTACCTCAATAAGATACTTGTTCTGCAAAAACGTGCTCTGCGTTTGATTTATTTTTCTAAACCCAGAGACCATGCAATCCCTTTTTTTATTGAATCAAACTGCCTTCCTTTGCAGTCTTTGTTCTTTCAACAGTTAAGCTATTTAATGTATGACGTTCATGCTAAGACAGCTCCTAAAAGTCTTCTCGATAAGTTTGCGAAAATCAATACAGAACATCATTATAATACGCGATTATCTGCAAAAGAATGCTTCTCTGTCAAATTCTCTAGAACTGAAAAAATGAAAAAATCTTTTACTAGAATCGGTGTGTCTATTTGGAATTCTATTCCACTTTCTGTTAAGACTCTCAACGTTTCTAATTTTCGTAAAAAAATTAAATCACTACTCCTTAATGTTCTAGGTAATGAAGATAATTATTTGAATGTTAATTTTTTAATAGAATATTTTGTGAAGTTAACCTGATATGTTGTATATACCTCCAGTTGTAATTTTAGTCTTTTTCAAATAACAAAATCCCTTGTACTTGAATCTATATGTAAGGTGTTTCTTTCTGTATGTTTTTGTATTCCTTCTTTTCTTTTTTCTTATGTAATTTAATAACGCCTTTAGTTAAAGTCTTGTCCTGCCTAGATTAGCATTCTAGCTATTTGCAGGACATGAAGTATTGTAAACTTTATATTTCTTTAAATAAATACGTTGTTGTTTAAACAACGGAACATCTATAGACGGAGTGGATGACTACAAGTGTACCTGCGTGCCTGGCTTTGTAGGGAAGAATTGCTCAAACAGTAAGCCATTAAAATCAAGTCTTAGTATTGAGATTTTCGGATTCAGTCGGAACAGTGAATGGTAATCGTGTTCCGAGTAAATCGCCGCATGACTTCGGTTCTGTCTTGTGGAAAAGTCGTTTTGCTTTAGTTACAAATATGAAGTTTCCTTACCTCTTTTATAAATCAATACTTGGACTACCCTTTTCTTGTGGTGTGCTTATGTGGAATAAAACTAAATGTCGTCAATTAATGCGCAATGTGAATCTTGTAGAGTTATGTTTTCCGTAATCATATGGATATTTTATTGTGGTCAATCCTTTCCATGTCCTTCTCTCCTTAGACACTGATGACTGTTATCCAAACCCGTGTCTAAACAACGGAACATGTATAGACGGGGTGAATGACTACAAGTGCAGTTGCGTGCCTGGCTTTGATGGGAAGAATTGCTACAATAGTAAGCCGTTTAAAATCACTCTTTGCATGAAGATTTTCAGTTTCAGTCTGAACAGTGAATGGTAATCGTGTTCCAAGTAAATAGGTGCACGCCCTCGCACATTTCTTTTGGTGTAGTAGTTTTTCATAACTAAAGTTAGAGACATAAGGTTTCCTTATTTCTTTTAAAACTAAATACTAGTACTATCCCTAAAAGGCAAATCAATGGATAATTTTTTCTTCGATGTAGTGATTCGGGGAAGATTAGTTTCTTCAGGTGACAGGGGAAAAGGCAAAGCAATGCATAATTACCCCTTCGTTATTACCCATGTTTGGGCAAGATTACTTTTAAAAGAATTTCTTTTCTGGAGTACCCATGTGGATTAAAACTGAATGCAGTCTTTAACTGCTCAATCTGAATCTTGTATAGTTATGTTCTCCATGTACATACAAATGTTTTATTGTGGTGAATCCTAACGATGTCCTTCTCTCCTTAGATACTGATGACTGTTATCCAAACCCGTGTCTAAACAACGGAACATGTATAGACAGTGTGAATGACTACAAGTGCAGTTGCTTGCCTGGCTTTGTAGGGAAGAATTGCTCAAATAGTAAGGCTTTTAAAATCAAGTCTTAGTATTGAGATTTTCCAACTCAGTCTAAACAGTGAATGGTAATCGTGTTCGAAGTAAATCGGTTGACGAGCTCGCCCGTTTCTTTTGGCAAAGTGTTTTTGCATAACTTAAAGTTATGAAGGTTTCCTACCTCCTTTAAAAATTAATTACTAGGACTATCCCTAAAAGGCAAATCAATACAAAATTATGCCTTGGCTATTGCTAATTTCAGCAAGATTAGTTTCTTGATGTTACATAGGAAAAGGCAAAAGAATACATAATTGTGCCTTGCTTATTACTAATTTGGGGAACAATACTTTTAAAAGAATTTTTCATCTGTCGTGCTCATACGGAATAAAACTGAATTCCGTCAATTAATGCGCAATGTGAATCTTGTAGAGTTATGTTTTCCGTGTACATATGGATATGTTATTGTGGTCAATCCTTTCCATGTCCTTCTCTCCTTAGAAACTGATGACTGTTATCCAAACCCGTGTCTAAACAGCGGAACATGTATAGACGGAGTGGATGACTACAAGTGCCTTTGCGTGCCTGGCTTTGTAGGGAAGAATTGCTCAAATAGTAAGCCTTTAAAACCAGTCTTAGCATGAAGATTTTCGGGTTCAGTCTAAACAGTGAATGGTAATCGTGTTCGAAGTAAATTGGCCAACGACCTCGCTCGTTGTTTTTGGAAAAGTCGTTTTTAATAAGTTACGGATATAAACTTTCTTTACTTCTTTTTCAAATTAATACTAGGACTATCCCTAGAATTCAAATCAATACATAATAATACCTTGGCTATTACTAATTTAGGCAAGATTAGTTTCTTCATGTTACACAGGAAAAGGCAAAACAATACATCATTATGCCTTGGTTATTAAAACAGATAAATAAATAAATATACCGTGTATTTGCCACATTGCAGAACTAACTGAAGTAAAAGGCTATAAATTATTAATTAACAAATAATTCACTCTACTACCACTATAGAAACAAACAGAAAAATATCTTAAATAACTATTTACATATTTACATATTTACCAGCCAATGAAATAGAGGAACCTGAACGCTGGGTAGGGCAACAACTCCTAACTAATTTGGGCAAGATTACTTTTAATAAAATTGACTTCCCTTGTAGAGTGCCCATGTGGAATAAAATTGAATGCCGTCAATTAATGTGTAATGTGAATCTTGTATAGTTATATTTCCGTGTAGATATGGTATTTTATTGTGGTCAATCCTTACCATGTCCTTCTCTCCTCAGACACTGATAACTGTTATCCAAACCCGTGTCTAAACAACGGAACATGTACAGACGGAGTAAATGACTACACCTGCATTTGCGTGCCTGGCTTTGTAGGGAAGAATTGCTCAAATAGTAAGCCTTTTAAAATCAAGTGTTACTATTAAGTTTTTGGGATTCAGTCTGAACTGTGAATGGTAATCGTGTTCCAAGTGAATAGGCGTACGATGTTGCTCGTTTCTTTTAGAAAAGTCCTTTTGTATAAGCTACAGACATGAAAAGTTTTCTTATCTTTTTAAAAAATTAATACTGGGACTATCCCTAAAAGGCAAATCAATACATAATTATGCCTTGGTCATCACCAATTTGGGTAAGGTTAGTGTCTTCATGTTACACAGAAAAAAGCAAAACAATACATAATTGTGCCTTGGTTATTACTAATTTGGGCAAGATTACTTTTAAAAGAATTTTGCTTCTAAGGTGCCCGTGTGGAATAAAACTGAATGCCGTCAATTAATGTGCAATGTGAATCTTGTATAGTTATCTTTTCCATGTAGATATGGATATTTTATTGTGGTCAATCATTACGATGTCCTTCTCTCCTCAGACACTGATAACTGTTATCCAAACCCGTGTTTAAACAACGGAACATGTATAGACGGAGTGGATGACTACAAGTGTACCTGCGTGCCTGGCTTTGTAGGGAAGAATTGCTCAAACAGTAAGCCATTAAAATCAAGTCTTAGTATTGAGATTTTCGGATTCAGTCGGAACAGTGAATGGTAATCGTGTTCCGAGTAAATCGCCGCACGACTTCGGTTCTTTCTTTTGGAAAAGTCGTTTTGCTTTAGTTACAAATATGAAGTTTCCTTACCTCTTTTATAAATTAATACTAGGACTACCCTTTTCTTGTGGTGTGCTTATGTGGAATAAAACTAAATGTCTTCAATTAATGCGCAATGTGAATCTTGTAGAGTTATGTTTTTCGTCTAGATATGGATATTTTATTGTGGTCAATCCTTTCCATGTCCTTCTCTCCTTAGACACTGATGACTGTTATCCAAACCCGTGTCTAAACAACGGAACATGTATAGACGGGGTGAATGACTACAAGTGCAGTTGCGTGCCTGGCTTTGATGGGAAGAATTGCTACAATAGTAAGCCGTTTAAAATCACTCTTTGCATTAAGATTTTCAGTTTCAGTCTGAACAGTGACTGGTAATCGTGTTCCAAGTAAATAGGTGTACGCCCTCGCACATTTCTTTTGGTGTAGTAGTTTTTCATAACTAAAGTTAGAGACATAAGGTTTCCTTATTTCTTTTAAAACTAAATACTAGTACTATCCCTAAAAGGCAAATTAATGGATAACTTTTTCTTCGCCGTTACTGATTTGGGGAAGATTAGTTTCTTCAGGTTACAGGGGAAAAGGCAAAGCAATGCATAATTATCCCTTGGTTATTACCCATGTTTGGGCAAGATTACTTTTAAAACAATTTCTTTTCTGGAGTACCCATGTGGATTAAAACTGAATGCAGTCTTTAACTGCTCAATCTGAATCTTGTATAGTTATGTTCTCCATGTACATATAAATGTTTTATTGTGGTGAATCCTAACGATGTCTTTCTCTCCTTAGATACTGATGACTGTTATCCAAACCCGTGTCTAAACAACGGAACATGTATAGACGGAGTGAATGACTACAAGTGCAGTTGCTTGCCTGGCTTTGTAGGGAAGAATTGCTCAAATAGTAAGGCTTTTAAAATCAAGTCTTAGTATTGAGATTTTCCAACTCAGTCTAAACAGTGAATGGTAATCGTGTTCGAAATAAATCGGCTGACGAGCTCGCCCGTTTCTTTTGGCAAAGTGTTTTTGCATAACTTAAAGTTATGAAGGTTTCCTACCTCCTTTAAAAATTAATTACTAGGACTATCCCTAAAAGGCAAATCAATACAAAATTATGCCTTGGATATTGCTAATTTCAGCAAGATTAGTTTCTTGATGTTACATAGGAAAAGGCAAAACAATACATAATTGTGCCTTGCTTATTACTAATTTGGGGAACAATACTTTTAAAAGAATTTTTCATCTGTCGTGCTCATACGGAATAAAACTGAGTTCCGTCAATTAATGCGCAATGTGAATCTTGTAGAGTAATGTTTTCCGTGTACATATGGATATGTTATTGTGGTCAATCCTTTCCATGTCCTTCTCTCCTTAGACACTGATGACTGTTATCCAAACCCGTGTCTAAACAGCGGAACATGTATAGACGGAGTGGATGACTACAAGTGCCTTTGCGTGCCTGGCTTTGTAGGGAAGAATTGCTCAAATAGTAAGCCTTTAAAACCAGTCTTAGCATGAAGATTTTCGGGTTCAGTCTAAACAGTGAATGGTAATCGTGTTCGAAGTAAATTGGCCAACGACCTCGCTCGTTGTTTTTGGAAAAGTCGTTTTTAATAAGTTACGGATATAAACTTTCTTTACTTCTTTTTCAAATTAATACTAGGACTATCCCTAGAATTCAAATCAATACATAATAATACCTTGGCTATTACTAATTTAGGCAAGATTAGTTTCTTCATGTTACACAGGAAAAGGCAAAACAATACATCATTATGCCTTGGTTATTAAAACAGATAAATAAATAAATATACCGTGTATTTGCCACATTGCAGAACTAACTGAAGTAAAAGGCTATAAATTATTAATTAACAAATAATTCACTCTACTACCACTATAGAAACAAACAGAAAAATATCTTAAATAACTATTTACATATTTACATATTTACCAGCCAATGAAATAGAGGAACCTGAACGCTGGGTAGGGCAACAACTCCTAACTAATTTGGGCAAGATTACTTTTAATAAAATTGACTTCCCTTGTAGAGTGCCCATGTGGAATAAAATTGAATGCCGTCAATTAACGTGAAATGTGAATCTTGTATAGTTATATTTCCGTGTAGATATGGATATTTTATTGTGGTCAATCCTTACCATGTCCTTCTCTCCTCAGACACTGATAACTGTTATCCAAACCCGTGTCTAAACAACGGAACATGTACAGACGGAGTAAATGACTACACCTGCATTTGCGTGCCTGGCTTTGTAGGGAAGAATTGCTCAAATAGTAAGCCTTTTAAAATCAAGTGTTACTATTAAGTTTTTGGGATTCAGTCTGAACTGTGAATGGTAATCGTGTTCCAAGTGAATAGGCGTACGATGTTGCTCGTTTCTTTTAGAAAAGTCCTTTTGTATAAGCTACAGACATGAAAAGTTTTCTTATCTTTTTAAAAAATTAATACTGGGACTATCCCTAAAAGGCAAATCAATACATAATTATGCCTTGGTCATCACCAATTTGGGTAAGGTTAGTGTCTTCATGTTACACAGAAAAAAGCAAAACAATACATAATTGTGCCTTGGTTATTACTAATTTGGGCAAGATTACTTTTAAAAGAATTTTGCTTCTAAGGTGCCCGTGTGGAATAAAACTGAATGCCGTCAATTAATGTGCAATGTGAATCTTGTATAGTTATCTTTTCCATGTAGATATGGATATTTTATTGTGGTCAATCATTACGATGTCCTTCTCTCCTCAGACACTGATAACTGTTATCCAAACCCGTGTTTAAACAACGGAACATGTATAGACGGAGTGGATGACTACAAGTGTACCTGCGTGCCTGGCTTTGTAGGGAAGAATTGCTCAAACAGTAAGCCATTAAAATCAAGTCTTAGTATTGAGATTTTCGGATTCAGTCGGAACAGTGAATGGTAATCGTGTTCCCAGTAAATCGCCGCACGACTTCGGTTCTTTCTTTTGGAAAAGTCGTTTTGCTTTAGTTACAAATATGAAGTTTCCTTACCTCTTTTATAGCGGAGCTCCTCGCGCGCGCGAAGCGCGCGCGGAGCGGAGCACCATGGGTAAGAAAATTTGGTAAACTATCCTCCCCAGAAAATTTGGTTATGACGTAGCGTACGCCCGTCCGTACACACATTTCATGTAAGCCGATGTGAAATGTCACAATAGATCTTGCACAACTTGACTAGCCTTTCAGTTATTTAAGCCATCCGTATGAGTACGATTAGATTGACAGCTGTCAAAATCAGACATCCGCTGACAATTATCACATGACCATGTCGCGGGCTCAGATGAAAGACCAGTCGTTTTGCCCCTACATATAAGCTGTTATAATATGTCACACTTGCCAATTCAGCATAAAAACGAAACTACGCCGGGCAAGGCTGTCAGTTAGCTGACAGTCGTTTAAAGTTATATTGGCAAGCCAAATTAAGGTCAATTGACAGCTTTCAAAACAGGACATGTGCAGACCAGTATCAGAAAACTAATAACGTGGGCTCAGGTTCGCTGAGGTACACGATCTGGCATTTTCTACTACAAGCCGGACGGATATGCCTTACTCACACTCGTAGTCTGTTAATTCGAATATTCGCCAATCTAATTAAGGGTAATTGACAGCTGTCAAACTAGAGTATACGCTGACCATCATCACCTGAGTGTATCGCGGGCTCATTTTTCTATCCATTGAGTTCACGTAGTGTTTAAAGTTTTGTGCTGATATTTTATTTGATCACGTGCTCAACTCGAAGCCCCAGAGGTTAGAAAATCTATCCATCCTACAAAATTCGGCAATCACGTGTGACCTTACACCGACCATCCGACCCTCCGTCCGTCCGCGCCACAGTCATACCAATTTTTAACCTCACACTTTCTAGCTAATTTGGGAGCCTGCA
>OZ037993.1:8132704-8145204 GCA_964035705.1 Porites rus
AGAGTAACTAAGTGTGCTGTTTGTCCTCTTCGTACATGCTTGCCTTCTATTATCTGCTTCACTGTGGAGGAGCCAAATAAGTCGGACTCAACCCAGCACATGTCCACACCACTGTTGTCAATGTAACTTCCAATTGTTCTTAACTGTGCCATAACAATACGGAGTTCGCCTGAAAATAATAAGTGCAAAAAATATCAGTTTGAATACAAAACCAGTAAATCTAGTAAAATACTAGTTATCGCACCTGGGCGAAGTATTAAATGATCCATATCATTTCTTGCCATCTGAAGTCTTGCTGGTTGATTAAGGCCTAATTCAAGTGTCACCACGGTCTTTCTATCAGCTCCAACCACTAACGTGTTGATGTTTTGTGCCTGCTTTAACACTGTTAGTAACGTACTCCATTCATGTGCCGGGGACGCAATGAGAGGTGGTGTTGCACTTCTTGTGGTATCCAGAGGGTCATATATAAGGGAATTATATGCAGACCAAACAGGAACTTGCGTTGCATTACACAACTCCTCAGGTTCTTGTGTTTCCTGCTGCGAGAGGCTCGATAAGCTGCGCCCTAGCATCCATGCAAACTCTTTTCGTCCAACAAAAATAGGTAACTCATCTTTATCATACAGCCTGAAGTTGGGGTATACTGGATTCTTGGGTGTTTTGGGAGGTTCTTGGCATTCCATTAGCTCAGGAATTGATTCCGGAAGGTTGCGTAATGTGCGACCTTGACTTGGTTGACTATCCAATCTAACAGCGAGACAAAATAATGATAACATTTATATTACACATTTTCAAAAAAATAATCAAATGCGCATTACAAACATTAGAAAAAATACAAAAATAAGAACCTTTTTAAAATCACTATGGAATCAAACACGAAAACTACACTACTTTACAACTGGTTATAAGAAAAGTAATTTGCAGAAAAACTATATAAAAATCTAAATATAAACTAACTGTACTAACACAATGCCTTGCTGAATAAAAATGTCTTAAGTTTCTGTTTAAAATCACTTTTGGTGCAAGCAGGTCTAAAGCTTACGGAAAGAATCTTCCAAAGCCGTGGCGCTGCCACCATGAAGGATGGATCCCCCATGGTAACTTTTGTGAAACGCTTTGGGGTGCTCAGAAGAATTCCCTTGTTATTTCGCCGTAAATCATTACGGGATGGCGGTAAAACAGAAATTAAATAAATGAGATAATAAGGAGCTGAAAATAGTAACAAAAAATGTAAAAATGATCAACCAATATCTATGATATTTTAAAAGGCTTGTTAACTAACCTTATCTGTGGAGTTGTGTCTCTAGGATCCGTCTTCTGGTAGATAGCCATTGCGGTGCCGTGAAGTGTGTGTTTTCCATCATGAGTATCCTCTGCAAAATCAACGTTGTCGATTGCGAAAAATACATGTCTATTTTTCACAAAGTTCTCGGGGAGGTACATTCCGCCATGTTGCTTCATGCGCTCAAGAACACTTTGTTCTATTTGGGCTTCAATTCTAAGTAACCTGTTGTACTCAACACTCATTCCAAAACCATGAAGCATATTTACGATCTCTTTGCTTCTGATAGATTGTCGTAGAGCCAAGCCAACAGCCAGTTGTTGAGGCATGTCCCTAGAAGATTTGATTACTTTAGACTTGGTGTTGCTTTTTTGTCTGTCACTCAAGAACATACTTACTGCAGTTTGTGCCAAGCTCATTGCTCGCTTGTGGATTTCGTTTGACTTGTTACTGGCGTTGATGTCAGTGCTAGGCCAACTTATAAGCCATCTACAAAATGAGTAAAGCTCCTGTGGTAGATGGTTGCTGTTTAAATCTTGAAATGATCCAGTAAAGACCCAGTTTTTGCACTGACTGATGGATCTTCTAAGGAATTTCGCAGCCTCAAATAGAGTTTTCATTTCCTGATCACTAACATCAATACTACCCTCTGACTGCTGGATTGCAAAATCACGTGTACTCTTGATGGTGACTCTTTCGGACTCGTTGACTCTTTTGGGTCTGTGGAACTCGGCACCTTGTATTTCATTCTGGATGAGCTGTTTAAGTACCTTTCTTGTGCATGTTGGGTTTTCGACGTTATTTGCCTCTAAAATGCTTTCATATCCTTCCTGAAGTTTTGACATTGTCAAAATTGTTCCATTTCTCAACGTATTTTCAACCATGGTTAGAAACTCGATCTGAGCTGCGGCTTTACTTGCTCTACGACTAACTGGTTGATCGGTAGATACTGCAGGTGCTTGAGATTTCCCTCGACGTAGCACACTTGTTACATGATTAACCCAACACTTTCCATGATATTTAATATCAATAGCATGGGCATCACTAGGGTCGATTGCAGAGCTTAACTTTACTCAAAGTTCATCATTTGAAGACATTTCAATTGCAGCAAGAAGAGATTCGCCAGCTGAAGATGTCAATACACTATGGAGACTCTATGTCTATACCCAGCATCACCCTCACAAAAGAAGCAAACATTTTCATCATAAGGAATAGTTTTTGATCGTGTTATTTGTTGACTGTCTTCCACTGTTATAGATGACTTTCTTCTCATCTCATTTGGGCCTTCTAAATGCCTTTCATAACGCTCTTTGGCTCTTTTCAGCATCCCAGAATGTACTGTATTCTTATAGCAACTTCTGTGCCATGATGATTTTCCTTTAGATCCTCCAGAGAGAAGAAGGATAGCTTGTCACGACTTCTTACATACTTTCGCTCACCATACGTGGCCCACTCCTTTATCGACTCCAATGTTTTTTCATGTGAATTCGGCTTTTCAACTAGATCTTCATCATTTTTTTCTTGACATATAATACATAAACTTAGATCTGCTTTTGTTCTTTGTCAGGGTCAGGATCAGGGTCGATATCCATCGAAAAAACTTAAACGAAAAGACCATCGGTCTTCTCTATTTCAACTGCAAGTTAAAATGGCGGACCTGTATTTTGCTGCAAAAAACCGCTGACCACGAGAGCCTCGTTTTCAAGCTTGTAGTTATTATTTCATCAAATTCTTAGTTTAAGAGCCAATAAGCTTAGAAAATAGTTATTATTTCATATGACTTCATTTTATTATATTGTTTTAGAACACAACACAAGAAAAACTGAGTTTATGAAAAATGTAATTTTTAAATCATTGATGATAGGAGATATAGCCTCGTTTTCATGTCTTTAATCAAGTGATAAAGTGGTAGAAAATTTCAGTCTTTGACGTGAGAAAGTCTATGAAATGTTTCTTCTTCATTATAACTTACTTTTGTAGTGATATTTTGAAACAAGACACGAAAAAAGGGCACATTTTGGATTTAGCCTCGTTTTCATGCTTTAGGTCACGTGATCACAATTTCCAGCTAAAAGTGTGTGTAATGCTAGAGTAAAGCTCTTCTTACAATTTGGTGATAAAATATTGACATATAAGAGGGAATAACGACGATTTAAGATGTAACCTCGTTTCCATGCTGATATTGTATGAGTCGTGTTTTAATCCACCGTGAATTGTGCCGGTGCGGGTCACAAAGTTGCCGACAACATTTTTCATGTTCACTAAGGTCCCCTCAACATATCTAGACCAGTGGCTTTCTTTAAGCATTAATTCCCCACGGGACTTAATTTTACGACACTTGCTCCCTGACTATATTGCTAATTTCAGCAAGATTAGTTTCTTGATGTTACATAGGAAAAGGCAAAACAATACATAATTGTGCCTTGCTTATTACTAATTTGGGGAACAATACTTTTAAAAGAATTTTTCATCTGTCGTGCTCATACGGAATAAAACTGAATTCCGTCAATTAATGCGCAATGTGAATCTTGTATAGTTATGTTCTCCATGTACATATATATGTTTTATTGTGGTGAATCCTAACGATGTCTTTCTCTCCTTAGATACTGATGACTGTTATCCAAACCCGTGTCTAAACAGCGGAACATGTATAGACGGAGTGGATGACTACAAGTGCCTTTGCGTGCCTGGCTTTGTAGGGAAGAATTGCTCAAATAGTAAGCCTTTAAAACCAGTCTTAGCATGAAGATTTTCGGGTTCAGTCTAAACAGTGAATGGTAATCGTGTTCGAAGTAAATTGGCCAACGACCTCGCTCGTTGTTTTTGGAAAAGTCATTTTTAATAAGTTACGGATATAAACTTTCTTTACTTCTTTTTCAAATTAATACTAGGACTATCCCTAGAATGCAAATCAATACATAATAATACCTTGGCTATTACTAATTTAGGCAAGATTAGTTTCTTCATGTTACACAGGAAAAGGCAAAACAATACATCATTATGCCTTGGTTATTAAAACAGATAAGTAAATAAATATACCGTGTATTTGCCACATTGCAGAACTAACTGAAGTAAAAGGCTATAAATTATTAATTAACAAATAATTCACTCTACTACCACTATAGAAACAAACAAAAAAATATCTTAAATAACTATTTACATATTCACATATTTACCAGCCAATGAAATAGAGGAACCTGAACGCTGGGTAGGGCAACAACTCCTAACTAATTTGGGCAAGATTACTTTTAATAAAATTGACTTCCCTTGTAGAGTGCCCATGTGGAATAAAATTGAATGCCGTCAATTAATGTGTAATGTGAATCTTGTATAGTTATATTTCCGTGTAGATATGGATATTTTATTGTGGTCAATCCTTACCATGTCCTTCTCTCCTCAGACACTGATAACTGTTATCCAAACCCGTGTCTAAACAACGGAACATGTACAGACGGAGTAAATGACTACACCTGCATTTGCGTGCCTGGCTTTGTAGGGAAGAATTGCTCAAATAGTAAGCCTTTTAAAATCAAGTGTTTCTATTAAGTTTTTGGGATTCAGTCTGAACTGTGAATGGTAATCGTGTTCCAAGTGAATAGGCGTACGATGTAGCTCGTTTCTTTTAGAAAAGTCCTTTTGTATAAGCTACAGACATGAAAAGTTTTCTTATCTTTTTAAAAAATTAATACTGGGACTATCCCTAAAAGGCAAATCAATACATAATTATGCCTTGGTCATCACCGATTTGGGTAAGGTTAGTGTCTTCATGTTACACAGAAAAAAGCAAAACAATACATAATTGTGCCTTGGTTATTACTAATTTGGGCAAGATTACTTTTAAAAGAATTTTGCTTCTAAGGTGCCCGTGTGGAATAAAACTGAATGCCGTCAATTAATGTGCAATGTGAATCTTGTATAGTTATCTTTTCCATGTAGATATGGATATTTTATTGTGGTCAATCATTACGATGTCCTTCTCTCCTCAGACACTGATAACTGTTATCCAAACCCGTGTTTAAACAACGGAACATGTATAGACGGAGTGGATGACTACAAGTGTACCTGCGTGCCTGGCTTTGTAGGGACGAATTGCTCAAACAGTAAGCCATTAAAATCAAGTCTTAGTATTGAGATTTTCGGATTCAGTCGGAACAGTGAATGGTAAACGTGTTCCGAGTAAATCGCCGCACGACTTCGGTTCTTTCTTTTGGAAAAGTCGTTTTGCTTTAGTTACAAATATGAAGTTTCCTTACCTCTTTTATAAATTAATACTAGGACTACCCTTTTCTTGTGGTGTCCTTATGTGGAATAAAACTAAATGTCGTCAATTAATGCGCAATGTGAATCTTGTAGAGTTATGTTTTTCGTCTAGATATGGATATTTTATTGTGGTCAATCCTTTCCATGTCCTTCTCTCCTTAGACACTGATGACTGTTATCCAAACCCGTGTCTAAACAACGGAACATGTATAGACGGGGTGAATGACTACAAGTGCAGTTGCGTGCCTGGCTTTGATGGGAAGAATTGCTACAATAGTAAGCCGTTTAAAATCACTCTTTGCATGAAGATTTTCAGTTTCAGTCTGAACAGTGAATGGTAATCGTGTTCCAAGTAAATAGGTGCACGCCCTCGCACATTTCTTTTGGTGTAGTAGTTTTTCATAACTAAAGTTAGAGACATAAGGTTTCCTTATTTCTTTTAAAACTAAATACTAGTACTATCCCTAAAAGGCAAATCAATGGATAATTTTTCTTCGCCGTTACTGATTTGGGAAAGATTAGTTTCTTCAGGTTACAGGGGAAAAGGCAAAGCAATGCATAATTATCCCTTGGTTATTTCCCTTGGTTATTTCCCATGTTTGGGCAAGATTACTTTTAAAAGAATTTCTTTTCTAGAGTACCCATGTGGATTAAAACTAAATGCAGTCTTTAATTGCTCAATCTGAATCTTGTATAGTTATGTTCTCCATGTACATATAAATGTTTTATTGTGGTGAATCCTAACGATGTCCTTCTCTCCTTAGATACTGATGACTGTTATCCAAACCCGTGTCTAAACAACGGAACATGTATAGACGGAGTGAATGGCTACAAGTGCAGTTGCTTGCCTGGCTTTGTAGGGAAGAATTGCTCAAATAGTAAGGCTTTTAAAATCAAGTCTTAGTATTGAGATTTTCGGATTCAGTCGGAACAGTGAATGGTAATCGTGTTCCGAGTAAATCGCCGCACGACTTCGGTTCTTTCTTTTGGAAAAGTCGTTTTGCTTTAGTTACAAATATGAAGTTTCCTTACCTCTTTTATAAATTAATACTAGGACTACCCTTTTCTTGTGGTGTCCTTATGTGGAATAAAACTAAATGTCGTCAATTAATGCGCAATGTGAATCTTGTAGAGTTATGTTTTTCGTCTAGATATGGATATTTTATTGTGGTCAATCCTTTCCATGTCCTTCTCTCCTTAGACACTGATGACTGTTATCCAAACCCGTGTCTAAACAACGGAACATGTATAGACGGGGTGAATGACTACAAGTGCAGTTGCGTGCCTGGCTTTGATGGGAAGAATTGCTACAATAGTAAGCCGTTTAAAATCACTCTTTGCATGAAGATTTTCAGTTTCAGTCTGAACAGTGAATGGTAATCGTGTTCCAAGTAAATAGGTGCACGCCCTCGCACATTTCTTTTGGTGTAGTAGTTTTTCATAACTAAAGTTAGAGACATAAGGTTTCCTTATTTCTTTTAAAACTAAATACTAGTACTATCCCTAAAAGGCAAATCAATGGATAATTTTTCTTCGCCGTTACTGATTTGGGAAAGATTAGTTTCTTCAGGTTACAGGGGAAAAGGCAAAGCAATGCATAATTATCCCTTGGTTATTTCCCTTGGTTATTTCCCATGTTTGGGCAAGATTACTTTTAAAAGAATTTCTTTTCTAGAGTACCCATGTGGATTAAAACTAAATGCAGTCTTTAACTGCTCAATCTGAATCTTGTATAGTTATGTTCTCCATGTACATATAAATGTTTTATTGTGGTGAATCCTAACGATGTCCTTCTCTCCTTAGATACTGATGACTGTTATCCAAACCCGTGTCTAAACAACGGAACATGTATAGACGGAGTGAATGGCTACAAGTGCAGTTGCTTGCCTGGCTTTGTAGGGAAGAATTGCTCAAATAGTAAGGCTTTTAAAATCAAGTCTTAGTATTGAGATTTTCGGATTCAGTCGGAACAGTGAATGGTAATCGTGTTCCGAGTAAATCGCCGCACGACTTCGGTTCTTTCTTTTGGAAAAGTCGTTTTGCTTTAGTTACAAATATGAAGTTTCCTTACCTCTTTTATAAATTAATACTAGGACTACCCTTTTCTTGTGGTGTTCTTATGTGGAATAAAACTAAATGTCGTCAATTAATGCGCAATGTGAATCTTGTAGAGTTATCTTTTTCGTCTAGATATGAATATTTTATTGTGGTCAATCCTTTCCATGTCCATCTCTCCTTAGACACTGATGACTGTTATCCAAACCCGTGTCTAAACAACGGAACATGTATAGACGGGGTGAATGACTACAAGTGCAGTTGCGTGCCTGGCTTTGATGGGAAGAATTGCTTCAATAGTAAGCCGTTTAAAATCACTCTTTGCATTAAGATTTTCAGTTTCAGTCTGAACAGTGAATGGTAATCGTGTTCCAAGTAAATAGGTGTACGCCCTCGCACATTTCTTTTGGTGTAGTAGTTTTTCATAACTAAAGTTAGAGACATAAGGTTTCCTTATTTCTTTTAAAACTAAATACTAGTACTATCCCTAAAAGGCAAATTAATGGATAACTTTTTCTTCGCCGTTACTGATTTGGGGAAGATTAGTTTCTTCAGGTTACAGGGGAAAAGGCAAAGCAATGCATAATTATCCCTTGGTTATTACCCATGTTTGGGCAAGATTACTTTTAAAAGAATTTCTTTTCTGGAGTACCCATGTGGATTAAAACTGAATGCAGTCTTTAACTGCTCAATCTGAATCTTGTATAGTTATGTTCTCCATGTACATATAAATGTTTTATTGTGGTGAATCCTAACGATGTCTTTCTCTCCTTAAATACTGATGACTGTTATCCAAACCCGTGTCTAAACAACGGAACATGTATAGACGGAGTGAATGACTACAAGTGCAGTTGCTTGCCTGGCTTTGTAGGGAAGAATTGCTCAAATAGTAAGGCTTTTAAAATCAAGTCTTAGTATTGAGATTTTCCAACTCAGTCTAAACAGTGAATGGTAATCGTGTTCGAAATAAATCGGCTGACGAGCTCGCCCGTTTCTTTTGGCAAAGTGTTTTTGCATAACTTAAAGTTATGAAGGTTTCCTACCTCCTTTAAAAATTAATTACTAGGACTATCCCTAAAAGGCAAATCAATACAAAATTATGCCTTGGATATTGCTAATTTCAGCAAGATTAGTTTGTTGATGTTACATAGGAAAAGGCAAAACAATACATAATTGTGCCTTGCTTATTACTAATTTGGGGAACAATACTTTTAAAAGAATTTTTCATCTGTCGTGCTCATACGGAATAAAACTGAGTTCCGTCAATTAATGCGCAATGTGAATCTTGTAGAGTAATGTTTTCCGTGTACATATGGATATGTTATTGTGGTCAATCCTTTCCATGTCCTTCTCTCCTTAGACACTGATGACTGTTATCCAAACCCGTGTCTAAACAGCGGAACATGTATAGACGGAGTGGATGACTACAAGTGCCTTTGCGTGCCTGGCTTTGTAGGGAAGAATTGCTCAAATAGTAAGCCTTTAAAACCAGTCTTAGCATGAAGATTTTCGGGTTCAGTCTAAACAGTGAATGGTAATCGTGTTCGAAGTAAATTGGCCAACGACCTCGCTCGTTGTTTTTGGAAAAGTCGTTTTTAATAAGTTACGGATATAAACTTTCTTTACTTCTTTTTCAAATTAATACTAGGACTATCCCTAGAATTCAAATCAATACATAATAATACCTTGGCTATTACTAATTTAGGCAAGATTAGTTTCTTCATGTTACACAGGAAAAGGCAAAACAATACATCATTATGCCTTGGTTATTAAAACAGATAAATAAATAAATATACCGTGTATTTGCCACATTGCAGAACTAACTGAAGTAAAAGGCTATAAATTATTAATTAACAAATAATTCACTCTACTACCACTATAGAAACAAACAGAAAAATATCTTAAATAACTATTTACATATTTACATATTTACCAGCCAATGAAATAGAGGAACCTGAACGCTGGGTAGGGCAACAACTCCTAACTAATTTGGGCAAGATTACTTTTAATAAAATTGACTTCCCTTGTAGAGTGCCCATGTGGAATAAAATTGAATGCCGTCAATTAATGTGTAATGTGAATCTTGTATAGTTATATTTCCGTGTAGATATGGATATTTTATTGTGGTCAATCCTTACCATGTCCTTCTCTCCTCAGACACTGATAACTGTTATCCAAACCCGTGTCTAAACAACGGAACATGTACAGACGGAGTAAATGACTACACCTGCATTTGCGTGCCTGGCTTTGTAGGGAAGAATTGCTCAAATAGTAAGCCTTTTAAAATCAAGTGTTACTATTAAGTTTTTGGGATTCAGTCTGAACTGTGAATGGTAATCGTGTTCCAAGTGAATAGGCTTACGATGTAGCTCGTTTCTTTTAGAAAAGTCCTTTTGTATAAGCTACAGACATGAAAAGTTTTCTTATCTTTTTAAAAAATTAATACTGGGACTATCCCTAAAAGGCAAATCAATACATAATTATGCCTTGGTCATCACCAATTTGGGTAAGGTTAGTGTCTTCATGTTACACAGAAAAAAGCAAAACAATACATAATTGTGCCTTGGTTATTACTAATTTGGGCAAGATTACTTTTAAAAGAATTTTGCTTCTAAGGTGCCCGTGTGGAATAAAACTGAATGCCGTCAATTAATGTGCAATGTGAATCTTGTATAGTTATCTTTTCCATGTAGATATGGATATTTTATTGTGGTCAATCATTACGATGTCCTTCTCTCCTCAGACACTGATAACTGTTATCCAAACCCGTGTTTAAACAACGGAACATGTATAGACGGAGTGGATGACTACAAGTGTACCTGCGTGCCTGGCTTTGTAGGGAAGAATTGCTCAAACAGTAAGCCATTAAAATCAAGTCTTAGTATTGAGATTTTCGGATTCAGTCGGAACAGTGAATGGTAATCGTGTTCCGAGTAAATCGCCGCACGACTTCGGTTCTTTGTTTTGAAAAAGCCGTTTTGCTTTAGTTACAAATATGAAGTTTCCTTACCTCTTTTATAAATTAATACTTGGACTACCCTTTTCTTGTGGTGTGCTTATGTGGAATAAAACTAAATGTCTTCAATTAATGCGCAATGTGAATCTTGTAGAGTTATGTTTTTCGTCTAGATATGGATATTTTATTGTGGTCAATCCTTTCCATGTCCTTCTCTCCTTAGACACTGATGACTGTTATCCAAACCCGTGTCTAAACAACGGAACATGTATAGACGGGGTGAATGACTACAAGTGCAGTTGCGTGCCTGGCTTTGATGGGAAGAATTGCTACAATAGTAAGCCATTTAAAATCACTCTTTGCATGAAGATTTTCAGTTTCAGTCTGAACAGTGAATGGTAATCGTGTTCCAAGTAAATAGGTGCACGCCCTCGCACATTTCTTTTGGTGTAGTAGTTTTTCATAACTAAAGTTAGAGACATAAGGTTTCCTTATTTCTTTTAAAACTAAATACTAGTACTATCCCTAAAAGGCAAATCAATGGATAATTTTTTCTTCGCCGTTACTGATTTGGGGAAGATTAGTTTCTTCAGGTTACAGGGGAAAAGGCAAAGCAATTCATAATTATCCCTTGGTTATTACCCATGTTTGGGCAAGATTACTTTTAAAAGAATTTCTTTTCTGGAGTACCCATGTGGATTAAAACTGAATGCAGTCTTTAACTGCTCAATCTGAATCTTGTATAGTTATGTTCTCCATGTACATATAAATGTCTTATTGTGGTCAATCCTAACGATGTCCTTCTCTCCTTAGATACTGATGACTGTTATCCAAACCCGTGTTTAAACAACGGAACATGTATAGACGGAGTGAATGACTACAAGTGCAGTTGCTTGCCTGGCTTTGTAGGGAAGAATTGCTCAAATAGTAAGGCTTTTAAAATCAAGTCTTAGTATTGAGATTTTCCAACTCAGTCTAAACAGTGAATGGTAATCGTTTTCGAAGTAAATCGGCTGACGAGCTCGCCCGTTTCTTTTGGCAAAGTGTTTTTGCATAACTTAAAGTTATGAAGGTTTCCTACCTCCTTTAAAAATTAATTACTAGGACTATCCCTAAAAGGCAAATCAATACAAAATTATGCCTTGGCTATTAGTGAGGAAGCAAGTGTACTCCCGTGGGAAGTTAGTGCTTAAAGCAAGCCGCTGGTCTAGATATGTTGAGGGGACCTTAGTGAACATGAAAAATGTTGTCGGCAACTTTGTGACCCGCACCGGCACAATTCACGGTGGATTAAAACACGACTCTTACAATATTAGCATGGAAACGAGGCTACATCTTAAATCGTCGTTATTCCCTCTTATATGTCAATATTTCATCACCAAATTGTAAGAAGAGCTTTACTCTAGCATTACACACACTTTTAGCTGGAAATTGTGATCACGTGACATAAAGCATGAAAACGAGGCTAAATCCAAAACGTGCCTTTTTCGTATCTTGTTTCAAAATATCACTACAAAAGTAAGTTATAATGAAGAAGAAACATTTCATAGACTTTCTCACATCAAAGACTGAAACCCTCTACCACTTTATCACGTGATTAAAGACATGAAAACGAGGCTATATCTTTAAATTACCTTTTTCTCCGCAATGCAAATTAATGTCATTCACATGTATGATCACAGATCATTTCAAGAGACAAGAATAACAACCATCTAGACTTCTACACACTCTACAATCTTAGAACTGTGATCAGTCGCCCATTAAAAGTGTGATAAAGACATATTTCACAACATTAATTGTCTTCATCATCATCACTTGCACTATCATAGCTATTGTCACTTTCATCATTGTCATCAATATATTCATCACTATCATCTTCCTGCAAAGAATTTTCACAGGGCTCGTCATCATCAGAGCATGCGCAAAGTTCAGTGCAGGTTAGCC
>OZ037993.1:8150204-8157704 GCA_964035705.1 Porites rus
TTACTTGCTCTACGACTAACTGGTTGATCGGTAGATACTGCAGGTGCTTGAGATTTCCCTCGACGTAGCACACTTGTTACATGATTAACCCAACACTTTCCATGATATTTAATATCAATAGCATGGGCATCACTAGGGTCGATTGCAGAGCTTAACTTTACTCAAAGTTCATCATTTGAAGACATTTCAATTGCAGCAAGAAGAGATTCGCCAGCTGAAGATGTCAATACACTATGGAGACTCTATGTCTATACCCAGCATCACCCTCACAAAAGAAGCAAACATTTTCATCATAAGGAATAGTTTTTGATCGTGTTATTTGTTGACTGTCTTCCACTGTTATAGATGACTTTCTTCTCATCTCATTTGGGCCTTCTAAATGCCTTTCATAACGCTCTTTGGCTCTTTTCAGCATCCCAGAATGTACTGTATTCTTATAGCAACTTCTGTGCCATGATGATTTTTCCTTTAGATCCTCCAGAGAGAAGAAGGATAGCTTGTCACGACTTCTTACATACTTTCGCTCACCATACGTGGCCCACTCCTTTATCGACTCCAATGTTTTTTCATGTGAATTCGGCTTTTCAACTAGATCTTCATCATTTTTTTCTTGACATATAATACATAAACTTAGATCTGCTTTTGTTCTTTGTCAGGGTCAGGATCAGGGTCGATATCCATCGAAAAAACTTAAACGAAAAGACCATCGGTCTTCTCTATTTCAACTGCAAGTTAAAATGGCGGACCTGTATTTTGCTGCAAAAAACCGCTGACCACGAGAGCCTCGTTTTCAAGCTTGTAGTTATTATTTCATCAAATTCTTAGTTTAAGAGCCAATAAGCTTAGAAAATAGTTATTATTTCATATGACTTCATTTTATTATATTGTTTTAGAACACAACACAAGAAAAACTGAGTTTATGAAAAATGTAATTTTTAAATCATTGATGATAGGAGATATAGCCTCGTTTTCATGTCTTTAATCAAGTGATAAAGTGGTAGAAAATTTCAGTCTTTGACGTGAGAAAGTCTATGAAATGTTTCTTCTTCATTATAACTTACTTTTGTAGTGATATTTTGAAACAAGACACGAAAAAAGGGCACATTTTGGATTTAGCCTCGTTTTCATGCTTTAGGTCACGTGATCACAATTTCCAGCTAAAAGTGTGTGTAATGCTAGAGTAAAGCTCTTCTTACAATTTGGTGATAAAATATTGACATATAAGAGGGAATAACGACGATTTAAGATGTAACCTCGTTTCCATGCTGATATTGTATGAGACCTGTGAATCGTGCCGGTGCGGGTCACAAAGTTGCCGACAACATTTTTCATGTTCACTAAGGTCCCCTCAACATATCTAGACCAGTGGCTTTCTTTAAGCATTAATTCCCCACGGGACTTAATTTTACGACACTTGCTCCCTGACTATATTGCTAATTTCAGCAAGATTAGTTTCTTGATGTTACATAGGAAAAGGCAAAACAATACATAATTGTGCCTTGCTTATTACTAATTTGGGGAACAATACTTTTAAAAGAATTTTTCATCTGTCGTGCTCATACGGAATAAAACTGAATTCCGTCAATTAATGCGCAATGTGAATCTTGTAGAGTTATGTTTTCCGTGTACATATGGATATGTTATTGTGGTCAATCCTTTCCATGTCCTTCTCTCCTTAGACACTGATGACTGTTATCCAAACCCGTGTCTAAACAGCGGAACATGTATAGACGGAGTGGATGACTACAAGTGCCTTTGCGTGCCTGGCTTTGTAGGGAAGAATTGCTCAAATAGTAAGCCTTTAAAACCAGTCTTAGCATGAAGATTTTCGGGTTCAGTCTAAACAGTGAATGGTAATCGTGTTCGAAGTAAATTGGCCAACGACCTCGCTCGTTGTTTTTATAAAAGTCGTTTTTAATAAGTTACGGATATAAACTTTCTTTACTTCTTTTTAAAATTAATACTAGGACTATCCCTAGAATGCAAATCAATACATAATAATACCTTGGCTATTACTAATTTAGGCAAGATTAGTTTCTTCATGTTACACAGGAAAAGGCAAAACAATACATCATTATGCCTTGGTTATTAAAACAGATAAGTAAATAAATATACCGTGTATTTGCCACATTGCAGAACTAACTGAAGTAAAAGGCTATAAATTATTAATTAACAAATAATTCACTCTACTACCACTATAGAAACAAACAAAAAAATATCTTAAATAACTATTTACATATTCACATATTTACCAGCCAATGAAATAGAGGAACCTGAACGCTGGGTAGGGCAACAACTCCTAACTAATTTGGGCAAGATTACTTTTAATAAAATTGACTTCCCTTGTAGAGTGCCCATGTGGAATAAAATTGAATGCCGTCAATTAATGTGTAATGTGAATCTTGTATAGTTATATTTCCGTGTAGATATGGATATTTTATTGTGGTCAATCCTTACCATGTCCTTCTCTCCTCAGACACTAATAACTGTTATCCAAACCCGTGTCTAAACAACGGAACATGTACAGACGGAGTAAATGACTACACCTGCATTTGCGTGCCTGGCTTTGTAGGGAAGAATTGCTCAAATAGTAAGCCTTTTAAAATAGAGTGTTTCTATTAAGTTTTTGGGATTCAGTCTGAACTGTGAATGGTAATCGTGTTCCAAGTGAATAGGCGTACGATGTAGCTCGTTTCTTTTAGAAAAGTCCTTTTGTATAAGCTACAGACATGAAAAGTTTTCTTATCTTTTTAAAAAATTAATACTGGGACTATCCCTAAAAGGCAAATCAATACATAATTATGCCTTGGTCATCACCGATTTGGGTAAGGTTAGTGTCTTCATGTTACACAGAAAAAAGCAAAACAATACATAATTGTGCCTTGGTTATTACTAATTTGGGCAAGATTACTTTTAAAAGAATTTTGCTTCTAAGGTGCCCGTGTGGAATAAAACTGAATGCCGTCAATTAATGTGCAATGTGAATCTTGTATAGTTATCTTTTCCATGTAGATATGGATATTTTATTGTGGTCAATCATTACGATGTCCTTCTCTCCTCAGACACTGATAACTGTTATCCAAACCCGTGTTTAAACAACGGAACATGTATAGACGGAGTGGATGACTACAAGTGTACCTGCGTGCCTGGCTTTGTAGGGACGAATTGCTCAAACAGTAAGCCATTAAAATCAAGTCTTAGTATTGAGATTTTCGGATTCAGTCGGAACAGTGAATGGTAAACGTGTTCCGAGTAAATCGCCGCACGACTTCGGTTCTTTCTTTTGGAAAAGTCGTTTTGCTTTAGTTACAAATATGAAGTTTCCTTACCTCTTTTATAAATTAATACTAGGACTACCCTTTTCTTGTGGTGTGCTTATGTGGAATAAAACTAAATGTCGTCAATTAATGCGCAATGTGAATCTTGTAGAGTTATGTTTTTCGTCTAGATATGGATATTTTATTGTGGTCAATCCTTTCCATGTCCTTCTCTCCTTAGACACTGATGACTGTTATCCAAACCCGTGTCTAAACAACGGAACATGTATAGACGGGGTGAATGACTACAAGTGCAGTTGCGTGCCTGGCTTTGATGGGAAGAATTGCTACAATAGTAAGCCGTTTAAAATCACTCTTTGCATGAAGATTTTCAGTTTCAGTCTGAACAGTGACTGGTAATCGTGTTCCAAGTAAATAGGTGCACCCCCTCGCACATTTCTTTTGGTGTAGTAGTTTTTCATAACTAAAGTTAGAGACATAAGGTTTCCTTATTTCTTTTAAAACTAAATACTAGTACTATCCCTAAAAGGCAAATCAATGGATAATTTTTCTTCGCCGTTACTGATTTGGGAAAGATTAGTTTCTTCAGGTTACAGGGGAAAAGGCAAAGCAATGCATAATTATCCCTTGGTTATTTCCCTTGGTTATTTCCCATGTTTGGGCAAGATTACTTTTAAAAGAATTTCTTTTCTAGAGTACCCATGTGGATTAAAACTAAATGCAGTCTTTAACTGCTCAATCTGAATCTTGTATAGTTATGTTCTCCATGTACATATAAATGTTTTATTGTGGTGAATCCTAACGATGTCCTTCTCTCCTTAGATACTGATGACTGTTATCCAAACCCGTGTCTAAACAACGGAACATGTATAGACGGAGTGAATGGCTACAAGTGCAGTTGCTTGCCTGGCTTTGTAGGGAAGAATTGCTCAAATAGTAAGGCTTTTAAAATCAAGTCTTAGTATTGAGATTTTCGGATTCAGTCGGAACAGTGAATGGTAATCGTGTTCCGAGTAAATCGCCGCACGACTTCGGTTCTTTCTTTTGGAAAAGTCGTTTTGCTTTAGTTACAAATATGAAGTTTCCTTACCTCTTTTATAAATTAATACTAGGACTACCCTTTTCTTGTGGTGTCCTTATGTGGAATAAAACTAAATGTCGTCAATTAATGCGCAATGTGAATCTTGTAGAGTTATGTTTTTCGTCTAGATATGAATATTTTATTGTGGTCAATCCTTTCCATGTCCTTCTCTCCTTAGACACTGATGACTGTTATCCAAACCCGTGTCTAAACAACGGAACATGTATAGACGGGTCGAATGACTACAAGTGCAGTTGCGTGCCTGGCTTTGATGGGAAGAATTGCTTCAATAGTAAGCCGTTTAAAATCACTCTTTGCATTAAGATTTTCAGTTTCAGTCTGAACAGTGAATGGTAATCGTGTTCCAAGTAAATAGGTGCACGCCCTCGCACATTTCTTTTGGTGTAGTAGTTTTTCATAACTAAAGTTAGAGACATAAGGTTTCCTTATTTCTTTTAAAACTAAATACTAGTACTATCCCTAAAAGGCAAATCAATGGATAATTTTTTCTTCGCCGTTACTGATTTGGGAAAGATTAGTTTCTTCGGGTGACATGGGAAAAGGCAAAGCAATGCGTAATTATCCCTTGGTTATTACCCATGTTTGGGCAAGATTACTTTTAAAAGAATTTCTTTTCTGGAGTACCCATGTGGATTAAAACTGAATGCAGTCTTTAACTGCTCAATCTGCATCTTGTATAGTTATGTTCTCCATGTACATATAAATGTTTTATTGTGGTCAATCCTAACGATGTCCTTCTCTCCTTAGATACTGATGACTGTTATCCAAACCCGTGTCTAAACAACGGAACATGTATAGACGGAGTGAATGACTACAAGTGCCGTTGCTTGCCTGGCTTTGTAGGGAAGAATTGCTCAAATAGTAAGGCTTTTAAAATCAAGTCTTAGTATTGAGATTTTCCAACTCAGTCTAAACAGTGAATGGTAATCGTGTTCGAATTAAATCGGCTGACGAGCTCGCCCGTTTCCTTTGGCAAAGTGTTTTGGCATAACTTAAAGTTATGAAGGTTTCCTACCTTCTTTTAAAAATTAATTACTAGGACTATCCCTAAAAGGCAAATCAATACAAAATTATGCCTTGGCTATTGCTAATTTCAGCAAGATTAGTTTCTTGATGTTACATAGGAAAAGGCAAAACAATACATAATTGTGCCTTGCTTATTACTACTTTGGGGAACAATACTTTTAAAAGAATTTTCCATCTGTCGTGCTCATACGGAATAAAACTGAATTCCGTCAATTAATGCGCAATGTGAATCTTGTAGAGTTATGTTTTGCGTGTACATATGGATATGTTATTGTGGTCAATCCTTTCCATGTCCTTCTCTCCTTAGACACTGATGACTGTTATCCAAACCCGTGTCTAAACAGCGGAACATGTATAGACGGAGTGGATGACTACAAGTGCCTTTGCGTGCCTGGCTTTGTAGGGAAGAATTGCTCAAATAGTAAGCCTTTAAAACCAGTCTTAGCATGAAGATTTTCGGGTTCAGTCTAAACAGTGAATGGTAATCGTGTTCGAAGTAAATTGGCCAACGACCTCGCTCGTTGTTTTTGGAAAAGTCGTTTTTAATAAGTTACGGATATAAACTTTCTTTACTTCTTTTTAAAATTAATACTAGGACTATCCCTAGAATGCAAATCAATACATAATAATACCTTGGCTATTACTAATTTAGGCAAGATTAGTTTCTTCATGTTACACAGGAAAAGGCAAAACAATACATCATTATGCCTTGGTTATTAAAACAGATAAATAAATAAATATACCGTGTATTTGCCACATTGCAGAACTAACTGAAGTAAAAGGCTATAAATTATTAATTAACAAATAATTCACTCTACTACCACTATAGAAACAAAGAAAAAAATACCTTAAATAACTATTTACAGATTCACATATTTACCTGCCAATGAAATAGAGGAACCTGAACGCTGGGTAGGGCAACAACTCCTAACTAATTTGGGCAAGATTACTTTTAATAAAATTGACTTCCCTTGTAGAGTGCCCATGTGGAATAAAATTGAATGCCGTCAATTAATGTGTAATGTGAATCTTGTATAGTTATATTTCCGTGTAGATATGGATATTTTATTGTGGTCAATCCTTACCATGTCCTTCTCTCCTCAGACACTAATAACTGTTATCCAAACCCGTGTCTAAACAACGGAACATGTACAGACGGAGTAAATGACTACACCTGCATTTGCGTGCCTGGCTTTGTAGGGAAGAATTGCTCAAATAGTAAGCCTTTTAAAATCAAGTGTTACTATTAAGTTTTTGGGATTCAGTCTGAACTGTGAATGGTAATCGTGTTCCAAGTGACTAGGCGTACGATGTAGCTCGTTTCGTTTAGAAAAGGCCTTTTGTATAAGCTACAGACATAAAAAGTTTTCTTATCTTTTTAAAAAATTAATACTGGGACTATCCCTAAAAGGCAAATCAATACATAATTATGCCTTGGTCATCACCAATTTGGGTAAGGTTAGTGTCTTCATGTTACACAGAAAAAAGCAAAACAATACATAATTGTGCCTTGGTTATTACTAATTTGGGCAAGATTACTTTTAAAAGAATTTTGCTTCTAAGGTGCCCGTGTGGAATAAAACTGAATGCCGTCAACTGTGCAATGTGAATCTTGTATAGTTATCTTTTCCATGTAGATATGGATATTTTATTGTTGTCAATCATTACGATGTCCTTCTCTCCTCAGACACTGATAACTGTTATCCAAACCCGTGTTTAAACAACGGAACATGTATTGACGGAGTGGATGACTACAAGTGTACCTGCGTGCCTGGCTTTGTAGGGAAGAATTGCTCAAACAGTAAGCCATTAAAATCAAGTCTTAGTATTGAGATTTTCGGATTCAGTCGGAACAGTGAATGGTAATCGTGTTCCGAGTAAATCGCCGCACAACTTCGGTTCTTTGTTTTGGAAAAGTCGTTTTGCTTTAGTTACAAATATGAAGTTTCCTTACCTCTTTTATAAATCAATACTTGGACTACCCTTTTCTTGTGGTGTGCTTATGTGGAATAAAACTAAATGTCGTCAATTAATGCGCAATGTGAATCTTGTAGAGTTATGTTTTTCGTCTAGATATGGATATTTTATTGTGGT
>OZ037993.1:8162704-8352704 GCA_964035705.1 Porites rus
TGTGGTATCCAGAGGGTCATATATAAGGGAATTATATGAAGACCAAACAGGAACTTGCGTTGCATTACACAACTCCTCAGGTTCTTGTGTTTCCTGCTGCGAGAGGCTCGATAAGCTGCGCCCTAGCATCCATGCAAACTCTTTTCGTCTAACAACAATAGGTAACTCATCTTTATCATACAGCCTGAAGTTGGGGTATACTGGATTCTTGGGTGTTTTGGGAGGTTCTTGGCATTCCATTAGCTCAGGAATTGATTCGGGAAGGTTGCGTAATGTGCGACCTTGACTTGGTTGACTATCCAATCTAACAGCGAGACAAAATAATGATAACATTTATATTACACATTTTCAAAAAAATAATCAAATGCGCATTACAAACATTAGAAAAAATACAAAAATAAGAACCTTTCTAAAATCACTATGGAATCAAACACGAAAACTACACTACTTTACAACTGGTTATAAGAAAAGTAATTTGCAGAAAAACTATATAAAAATCTAAATATAAACTAACTGTACTAACACAATGCCTTGCTGAATAAAAATGTCTTAAGTTTCTGTTTAAAATCACTTTTGGTGCAAGCAGGTCTAAAGCTTACGGAAAGAATCTTCCAAAGCCGTGGCGCTGCCACCATGAAGGATGGATCCCCCATGGTAACTTTTGTGAAACGCTTTGGGGTGCTCAGAAGAATTCCCTTGTTATTTCGCCGTAAATCATTACGGAATGGCGGTAAAACAGAAATTAAATAAATGAGATAATAAGGAGCTGAAAATAGTAACAAAAAATGTAAAAATGATCAACCAATATCTATGATATTTTAAAAGGCTTGTTAACTAACCTTATCTGTGGAGTTGTGTCTCTAGGATCCGTCTTCTGGTAGATAGCCATTGCGGTGCCGTGAAGTGTGTGTTTTCCATCATGAGTATCCTCTGCAAAATCAACGTTGTCGATTGCGAAAAATACATGTCTATTTTTCACAAAGTTCTCGGGGAGGTACATTCCGCCATGTTGCTTCATGCGCTCAAGAACACTTTGTTCTATTTGGGCTTCAATTCTAAGTAACCTGTTGTACTCAACACTCATTCCAAAACCATGAAGCATATTTACGATCTCTTTGCTTCTGATAGATTGTCGTAGAGCCAAGCCAACAGCCAGTTGTTGAGGCATGTCCCTAGAAGATTTGATTACTTTAGACTTGGTGTTGCTTTTTTGTCTGTCAGTCAAGAACATACTTACTGCAGTTTGTGCCAAGCTCATTGCTCGCTTGTGGATTTCGTTTGACTTGTTACTGGCGTTGATGTCAGTGCTAGGCCAACTTATAAGCCATCTACAAAATGAGTAAAGCTCCTGTGGTAGATGGTTGCTGTTTAAATCTTGAAATGATCCAGTAAAGACCCAGTTTTTGCACTGACTGATGGATCTTCTAAGGAATTTCGCAGCCTCAAATAGAGTTTTCATTTCCTGATCACTAACATCAATACTACCCTCTGACTGCTGGATTGCAAAATCGTGTGTACTCTTGATGGTGACTCTTTCGGACTCGTTCACCAGTGCTCGAACTTAACTTTTAGCTCTGGTCTTCCACTGGACCAGTAGGCTAAGAATTTACTGGTCCCAGGAGCAAAGTTACTGGTCACCCTTTACATTTTTTTTTGCACGTATTTAATTTGTGTGTGTAGGTAAAAACATGTAAATGCCACACTATGATCAAATAAACACAACAATTTACATGTATCTTTTTAGTGATACATAGCAACAATGATAAGTGTATTACAATTATAATTCTTCCCAGTTACAGGCCATAGTTGCAACATAAATAGAATAGCAGCAGTTTTATCAACTTCATTGCTGTCTTAGGCTTAAGTTAGGTCATCAATCCTTTAAGCAAGGCCTTCGCATTCTTTGTGATGCCTGGTTCCAATGCAAAATTGCCCTTTCAGCTGTAAAGTCCTCGGGACTTGAACCATTGAGGCAGATGTTCATGAGCATGTCAACAGTTTCAACATCAAGTGAGTTTCGATACTCTGATTTGAGTCGCCCCATACAAGAGAATCCCCTTTCACAGCAAGATGAGGACACTGCCATTGCCAGACAAATCTCAACCACCATCAACATGTGAGAGAGTTCAAGTTCATCTGGATGCACCTGATTGAACACTTCTACCCAGAACTCAGCCTGACTTAAGTTTGCAATGCGTTTGTGGTCATAACAGTACAGTTTTAGAGATAGCCACTGATCCTTTGATACTTCCAAGTCGAAAGCATTGCTTCTGAGGACTGCCTGAAAGTGCTGAGCCACAGTAACCAATTCTTCTTCTCCATACAAACCTAGATCATTTCTCTCCTTTGGCCAAGACTTATTGTTAGTGATAACACCGCAAGCTTTTAGTACTGGGGAAGTGAAGTCTTCAAATCTTGAGGCTAGAAATTGCTTAGCATCAGTGATGATTGATGCTTTACTTTGCTCAAACAATCTGTCATCTGTGTTGTTCCTTGTAAGACTGACCCCCTTGAACACTGTTCCAGCTCCTACTTCTTCTTGAAAGGCAGCAAGATGTTTCCCAGGTCGTCTTCGCATGTTCTCTAAGGCTTGACTAGCTCGCTCAATCTCAGCCTTCACTTGCGAAATAGAGATAGAATCCTTCTGAAAAATAAGTGAGATCTTTGACACTTCCTCTAGAATGTCCCACATTAAATGAAGGTGAAGCTGGAATTTGTAAGCCTTGAGCTTCTTTGACAAGTTCCTACCCCGTCCTTGCATTTCTGCTGAAGAATCTCTAGCTTCTGCCGTGTGCTCAAAGTGAGAAACAATTGCTTGAAAGTTTTTTTGAAGTAGAACAGTTAAAGCACGGAGCAAATGAGGCACCCAACGAGTTCCACTGGCCTTTGTTGGTTTTCCCACTTTTATTTCCATTGCCTCTGCCATTTCTCTTAGTTCTCTTAAAGCCTTTGGGGAATACTTATAGTGTTTCCAGCAGCCATTTAAAAGTTCCTTGATGCTCATCATTGTTTCATTGCACTTCAAAGTGTCACTAAATGCAAGTTCTAAATTGTGTGCTACACAATGAATTGGAATAACTTGAGGTGCTTGTTGTTTAATTAATGAAACCACACCACCAATCCTGCCCATCATAACTGATGCACCGTCTGTGCCAGTGCTGACCAGTTTTTGCATCCACTGAGGGTCGATCTTATCCATAACCGACTTGATTGCCTTTAGAATTCCTGGTGCCTTTGCACTTTCAACCTCAGCCAGCTCAACATAGCACGTTTTTGGAGCCCCACCTGATACAAATCTCACATACACTATTTCTTCTTCCAAACATGACACATCTGTTGCTCCATCTGCCATTATAGATATAAACTTAGCAGTGCTTAAAGAATCTATGAGATCTGCCCTCAAGGTATCAGATATATGTTTACAAAACTCTTTACAAGCATGATCATTCATGTACGTGTTTCCGAGGTTTAAGCCATTCTTTTTTTGCAATGAACACAACTGTGAGAATATAGAAAATGGAAGTTTCAAATAAGCTATATAATATGCTGTATTAAAAAGATACTCCATTTTCTTCAATGTTTCTTCATCAAGTCTGCTCAATGCAGCAGGCAAAGGTCTTTGCTCTCTTGGACGCTCGCTTGCACGTTTAGCTGCTAAACTCATAGCGTGTCCTTCACTGGCCTCGTGAGCCTTTAAGCTGTCAGTTTGAAAGTTATTTGTTCCGACCCTCAAGGAATAATGTGTGTTTTTCCCATTTGGAAATTCCCTGCAAAACTCGCAAAACATTTTGTTTTCTTTCTCATCAAAGTGGAGCCATCTGTACTTTTCTATCCACGATTCCTGAAACTTCCGTGTTTTCTTTATCGGAGTTGCAGCAGGCGGTGCTGGTGTTGTGTTGCTTTCTTGATTTTGCTTTCCTCCGAAGAAAGAACTCAGTGAGCATTGAACTTTTTTTCGTTTGGACATTTCAAGAAGTTGTGTTTTGAAAGAAAATAGAGATTCAATCAACATCGATCATTTGGCAAACGCGGGAAGCCGCCATATTGAATCCCACAATCCATTTAATCTCAGCGTAGAACCCAGACTCTTACCTGCCAGGCCAGAAACGCCTAGCGATTTTTGCTCGACGTTTTCGAAGCATTCGCTTTCAGAAATTCTTTATCTGCTTTGACACTTTTAGCCCCTTTCAGCAAGATACAAAAGCAATTATTTATCGGGGTACTGTAACTTTACTCGTCCACAGGACTAGTGGCAAAAAAACCTACTCGTTTTGGGCAATTTTTACTCGTTTTGGACGAGTGGACGACCGTTAAGTTCGAGCACTGTTCACTCTTTTGGGTCTGTGGAACTCGGCACCTTGTATTTCATTCTGGATGAGCTGTTTAAGTACCTTTCTTGTGCATGTTGGGTTTTCGACGTTATTTGCCTCTAAAATGCTTTCATATCCTTCCTGAAGTTTTGACATTGTCAAAATTGTTCCATTTCTCAACGTCTTTTCAACCATGGTTAGAAACTCGATCTGAGCTGCGGCTTTACTTGCTCTACGACTAACTGGTTGATCGGTAGATACTGCAGGTGCTTGAGATTTCCCTCGACATAGCACACTTGTTACATGATTAACCCAACACTTTCCATGATATTTAATATCAATAGCATGGGCATCACTAGGGTCGATTGCAGAGCTTAACTTTACTCAAAGTTCATCATTTGAAGACATTTCAATTGCAGCAAGAAGAGATTCGCCAGCTGAAGATGTCAATACACTATGGAGACTCTATGTCTATACCCAGCATCACCCTCACAAAAGAAGCAAACATTTTTATCATAGGGAATAGTTTTTGATCGTGTTATTTGTGACTGTCTTCCACTGTTATAGATGACTTTCTTCTCATCTCATTTGGGCCTTCTAAATGCCTTTCATAACGCTCTTTGGCTCTTTTCAGCATCCCTTTTTTCCTTTAGATCCTCCAGAGAGTAGAAGAATAGCTTGTCACGACTTCTTACATACTTTCGCTCACCATACGTGGCCCACTCCTTTATCGACTCCAATGTTTTTTCATGTGAATTCGGCTTTTCAACTAGATCTTCATCATTTTTTTCTTGACATATAATACATAAACTTAGATCTGCTTTTTGTTCTTTGTCAGGGTCAGGATCAGGGTCGATATCCATCGAAAAAACTTAAACGAAAAGACCATCGGTCTTCTCTATTTCAACTGCAAGTTAAAATGGCGGACCTGTATTTTGCTGCAAAAAACCGCTGACCACGAGAGCCTCGTTTTCAAGCTTGTAGTTATTATTTCATCAAATTCTTAGTTTAAGAGCCAATAAGCTTAGAAAATAGTTATTATTTCATATGACTTCATTTTATTATATTGTTTTAAAACACAACACAAGAAAAACTGAGTTTATGAAAAATGTAATTTTTAAATCATTGATGATAGGAGATATAGTCTCGTTTTAATGTCTTTAATCAAGTGATAAAGTGGTAGAAAATTTCAGTCTTTGACGTGAGAAAGTCTATGAAATGTTTCTTCTTCATTATAACTTACTTTTGTGGTGATATTTTGAAACAAGACACGAAAAAAGGGCACATTTTGGATTTAGCCTCGTTTTCATGCTTTAGGTCACGTGATCACAATTTCCAGCTAAAAGTGTGTGTAATGCTAGAGTAAAGCTCTTCTTACAATTTGGTGATGAAATATTGACATATAAGAGGGAATAAAGACGATTTAAGATGTAACCTCGTTTCCATGCTGATATTGTATGAGACCTGTGAATCGTACCGGTGCGGGTCACAAAGTTGCCGACAACATTTTTCATGTTCACTAAGGTCCCCTCAACATATCTAGACCAGTGGCTTTCTTTAAGCATTAATTCCCCACGGGACTTAATTTTACGACACTTGCTCCCTGACTATATTGCTAATTTCAGCAAGATTAGTTTCTTGATGTTACATAGGAAAAGGCAAAACAATACATAATTGTGCCTTGCTTATTACTAATTTGGGGAACAATACTTTTAAAAGAATTTTTCATCTGTCGTGCTCATACGGAATAAAACTGAATGCCGTCAATTAATGTGCAATGTGAATCTTGTATAGTTATCTTTTCCATGTAGATATGGATATTTTATTGTGGTCAATCATTACGATGTCCTTCTCTCCTCAGACACTGATAACTGTTATCCAAACCCGTGTTTAAACAACGGAACATGTATAGACGGAGTGGATGACTACAAGTGTACCTGCGTGCCTGGCTTTGTAGGGAAGAATTGCTCAAACAGTAAGCCATTAAAATCAAGTCTTAGTATTGAGATTTTCGGATTCAGTCGGAACAGTGAATGGTAATCGTGTTCCGAGTAAATCGCCGCACGACTTCGGTTCTTTCTTTTGGAAAAGTCGTTTTGCTTTAGTTACAAATATGAAGTTTCCTTACCTCTTTTATAAATTAATACTAGGACTACCCTTTTCTTGTGGTGTGCTTATGTGGAATAAAACTAAATGTCGTCAATTAATGCGCAATGTGAATCTTGTAGAGTTATGTTTTTCGTCTAGATATGAATATTTTATTGTGGTCAATCCTTTCCATGTCCTTCTCTCCTTAGACACTGATGACTGTTATCCAAACCCGTGTCTAAACAACGGAACATGTATAGACGGGGTGAATGACTACAAGTGCAGTTGCGTGCCTGGCTTTGATGGGAAGAATTGCTACAATAGTAAGCCGTTTAAAATCACTCTTTGCATCAAGATTTTCAGTTTCAGTCTGAACAGTGAATGGTAATCGTGTTCCAAGTAAATAGGTGCACGCCCTCGCACATTTCTTTTGGTGTAGTAGTTTTTCATAACTAAAGTTAGAGACATAAGGTTTCCTTATTTCTTTTAAAACTAAATACTAGTACTATCCCTAAAAGGCAAATCAATGGATAATTTTTTCTTCGCCGTTACTGATTTGGGGAAGATTAGTTTCTTCAGGTTACAGGGGAAAAGGCAAAGCAATGCATAATTATCCCTTGGTTATTACCCATGTTTGGGCGAGATTACTTTTAAAAGAATTTCTTTTCTGGAGTACCCATGTGGATTAAAACTGAATGCAGTCTTTAACTGCTCAATCTGAATCTTGTATAGTTATGTTGTCCATGTACATATAAATGTTTTATTGTGGTCAATCCTAACGATGTCCTTCTCTCCTTAGATACTGATGACTGTTATCCAAACCCGTGTCTAAACAACGGAACATGTATAGACGGAGTGAATGACTACAAGTGCAGTTGCTTGCCTGGCTTTGTAGGGAAGAATTGCTCAAATAGTAAGGCTTTTAAAATCAAGTCTTAGTATTGAGATTTTCCAACTCAGTCTAAACAGTGAATGGTAATCGTGTTCGAAGTAAATCGGCTGACGAGCTCGCCCGTTTCTTTTGGCAAAGTGTTTTTGCATAACTTAAAGTTATGAAGGTTTCCTACCTCCTTTAAAAATTAATTACTAGGACTATCCCTAAAAGGCAAATCAATACAAAATTATGCCTTGGCTATTGCTAATTTCAGCAAGATTAGTTTGTTGATGTTACATAGGAAAAGGCAAAACAATACATAATTGTGCCTTGCTTATTACTAATTTGGGGAACAATACTTTTAAAAGAATTTTTCATCTGTCGTGCTCATACGGAATAAAACTGAATTCCGTCAATTAATGCGCAATGTGAATCTTGTAGAGTTATGTTGTCCGTGTACATATGGATATGTTATTGTGGTCAATCCTTTCCATGTCCTTCTCTCCTTAGACACTGATGACTGTTATCCAAACCCGTGTCTAAACAGCGGAACATGTATAGACGGAGTGGATGACTACAAGTGCCTTTGCGTGCCTGGCTTTGTAGGGAAGAATTGCTCAAATAGTAAGCCTTTAAAACCAGTCTTAGCATGAAGATTTTCGGGTTCAGTCTAAACAGTGAATGGTAATCGTGTTCGAAGTAAATTGGCCAACGACCTCGCTCGTTGTTTTTGGAAAAGTCGTTTTTAATAAGTTACGGATATAAACTTTCTTTACTTCTTTTTAAAATTAATACTAGGACTATCCCTAGAATGCAAATCAATACATAATAATACCTTGGCTATTACTAATTTAGGCAAGATTAGTTTCTTCATGTTACACAGGAAAAGGCAAAACAATACATCATTATGCCTTGGTTATTAAAACAGATAAATAAAGAAATATACCGTGTATTTGCCACATTGCAGAACTAACTGAAGTAAAAGGCTATAAATTATTAATTAACAAATAATTCACTCTACTACCACTATAGAAACAAACAAAAAAATATCTTAAATAACTATTTACATATTCACATATTTACCAGCCAAAGAAATAGAGGAACCTGAACGCTGGGTAGGGCAACAACTCCTAACTAATTTGGGCAAGATTACGTTTAATAAAATTGACTTCCCTTGTAGAGTGCCCATGTGGAATAAAATTGAATGCCGTCAATTAATGTGTAATGTGAATCTTGTATAGTTATATTTCCGTGTAGATGTGGATATTTTATTGTGGTCAATCCTTACCATGTCCTTCTCTCCTCAGACACTGATAACTGTTATCCAAACCCGTGTCTAAACAACGGAACATGTACAGACGGAGTAAATGACTACACCTGCATTTGCGTGCCTGGCTTTGTAGGGAAGAATTGCTCAAATAGTAAGCCTTTTAAAATCAAGTGTTACTATTAAGTTTTTGGGATTCAGTCTGAACTGTGAATGGTAATCGTGTTCCAAGTGAATAGGCGTACGATGTAGCTCGTTTCTTTTAGAAAAGTCCTTTTGTATAAGCTACAGACATGAAAAGTTTTCTTATCTTTTTATAAAATTAATACTGGGACTATCCCTAAAAGGCAAATCAATACATAATTATGCCTTGGTCATCACCAATTTGGGTAAGGTTAGTGTCTTCATGTTACACAGAAAAAAGCAAAACAATACATAATTGTGTCTTGGTTATTACTAATTTGGGCAAGATTACTTTTAAAAGAATTTTGCTTCTAAGGTGCCCGTGTGGAATAAAACTGAATGCCGTCAATTAATGTGCCATGTGAATCTTGTATAGTTATCTTTTCCATGTAGATATGGATATTTTATTGTGGTCAATCATTACGATGTCCTTCTCTCCTCAGACACTGATAACTGTTATCCAAACCCGTGTTTAAACAACGGAACATGTATAGACGGAGTGGATGACTACAAGTGTACCTGCGTGCCTGGCTTTGTAGGGAAGAATTGCTCAAACAGTAAGCCATTAAAATCAAGTCTTAGTATTGAGATTTTCGGATTCAGTCGGAACAGTGAATGGTAATCGTGTTCCGAGTAAATCGCCGCACGACTTCGGTTTTTTCTTTTGGAAAAGTCGTTTTCCTTTAGTTACAAATATGAAGTTTCCTTACCTCTTTTATAAATTAATACTAGGACTACCCTTTTCTTGTGGTGTGCTTATGTGGAATAAAACTAAATGTCGTCAATTAATGCGCAATGTGAATCTTGTAGAGTTATGTTTTTCGTCTAGATATGGATATTTTATTGTGGTCAATCCTTTCCATGTCCTTCTCTCCTTAGACACTGATGACTGTTATCCAAACCCGTGTCTAAACAACGGAACATGTATAGACGGGGTGAATGACTACAAGTGCAGTTGCGTGCCTGGCTTTGATGGGAAGAATTGCTACAATAGTAAGCCGTTTAAAATCACTCTTTGCATCAAGATTTTCAGTTTCAGTCTGAACAGTGAATGGTAATCGTGTTCCAAGTAAATAGGTGCACGCCCTCGCACATTTCTTTTGGTGTAGTAGTTTTTCATAACTTAAGTTAGAGACATAAGGTTTTTTTATTTCTTTTAAAACTAAATACTAGTACTATCCCTAAAAGGCAAATCAATGGATAATTTTTTCTTCGCCGTTACTGATTTGGGGAAGATTAGTTTCTTCAGGTGACAGGGGAAAAGGCAAAGCAATGCATAATTATCCCTTGGTTATTACCCATGTTTGGGCAAGATTACTTTTAAAAGAATTTCTTTTCTAGAGTACCCATGTGGATTAAAACTGAATGCAGTCTTTAATTGCTCAATCTGAATCTTGTATAGTTATGTTCTCCATGTACATATAAATGTTTTATTGTGGTGAATCCTAACGATGTCCTTCTCTCCTTAGATACTGATGACTGTTATCCAAACCCGTGTCTAAACAACGGAACATGTATAGACGGAGTGAATGACTACAAGTGCAGTTGCTTGCCTGGCTTTGTAGGGAAGAATTGCTCAAATAGTAAGGCTTTTAAAATCAAGTCTTAGTATTGAGATTTTCCAACTCAGTCTAAACAGTGAATGGTAATCGTGTTCGAAGTAAATCGGCTGACGAGCTCGCCCGTTTCTTTTGGCAAAGCGTTTTTGCATAACTTAAAGTTATGAAGGTTTCCTACCTCCTTTAAAAATTAATTACTAGGACTATCCCTAAAAGGCAAATCAATACAAAATTATGCCTTGGCTATTGCTAATTTCAGCAAGATTAGTTTCTTGATGTTACATAGGGAAAGGTAAAACAGTACATAATTGTGCCTTGCTTATTACTAATTTGGGGAACAATACTTTTAAAAGAATTTTTCATCTGTCGTGCTCATACGGAATAAAACTGAATTCCGTCAATTAATGCGCAATGTGAATCTTGTAGAGTTATGTTTTCCGTGTAGATATGGATATGTTATTGTGGTCAATCCTTTCCATGTCCTTCTCTCCTTAGACACTGATGACTGTTATCCAAACCCGTGTCTAAACAGCGGAACATGTATAGACGGAGTGGATGACTACAAGTGCCTTTGCGTGCCTGGCTTTGTAGGGAAGAATTGCTCAAATAGTAAGCCTTTAAAACCAGTCTTAGCATGAAGATTTTCGGGTTCAGTCTAAACAGTGAATGGTAATCGTGTTCGAAGTAAATTGGCCAACGACCTCGCTCGTTGTTTTTGGAAAAGTCGTTTTTAATAAGTTACGGATATAAACTTTCTTTACTTCTTTTTAAAATTAATACTAGGACTATCCCTAGAATGCAAATCAATACATAATAATACCTTGGCTATTACTAATTTAGGCAAGATTAGTTTCTTCATGTTACACAAGAAAAGGCAAAACAATACATCATTATGCCTTGGTTATTAAAACAGATAAATAAATAAATATACCGTGTATTTGCCACATTGCAGAACTAACTGAAGTAAAAGGCTATAAATTATTAATTAACAAATAATTCACTCTACTACCACTATAGAAACAAACAAAAAAATATCTTAAATAACTATTTACATATTCACATATTTACCAGCCAAAGAAATAGAGGAACCTGAACGCTGGGTAGGGCAACAACTCCTAACTAATTTGGGCAAGATTACTTTTAATAAAATTGACTTCCCTTGTAGAGTGCCCATGTGGAATAAAATTGAATGCCGTCAATTAATGTGTAATGTGAATCTTGTATAGTTATATTTCCGTGTAGATGTGGATATTTTATTGTGGTCAATCCTTACCATGTCCTTCTCTCCTCAGACACTGATAACTGTTATCCAAACCCGTGTCTAAACAACGGAACATGTACAGACGGAGTAAATGACTACACCTGCATTTGCGTGCCTGGCTTTGTAGGGAAGAATTGCTCAAATAGTAAGCCTTTTAAAATCAAGTGTTACTATTAAGTTTTTGGGATTCAGTCTGAACTGTGAATGGTAATCGTGTTCCAAGTGAATAGGCGTACGATGTAGCTCGTTTCTTTTAGAAAAGTCCTTTTGTATAAGCTACAGACATGAAAAGTTTTCTTATCTTTTTATAAAATTAATACTGGGACTATCCCTAAAAGGCAAATCAATACATAATTATGCCTTGGTCATCACCAATTTGGGTAAGGTTAGTGTCTTCATGTTACACAGAAAAAAGCAAAACAATACATAATTGTGTCTTGGTTATTACTAATTTGGGCAAGATTACTTTTAAAAGAATTTTGCTTCTAAGGTGCCCGTGTGGAATAAAACTGAATGCCGTCAATTAATGTGCAATGTGAATCTTGTATAGTTATCTTTTCCATGTAGATATGGATATTTTATTGTGGTCAATCATTACGATGTCCTTCTCTCCTCAGACACTGATAACTGTTATCCAAACCCGTGTTTAAACAACGGAACATGTATAGACGGAGTGGATGACTACAAGTGTACCTGCGTGCCTGGCTTTGTAGGGAAGAATTGCTCAAACAGTAAGCCATTAAAATCAAGTCTTAGTATTGAGATTTTCGGATTCAGTCGGAACAGTGAATGGTAATCGTGTTCCGAGTAAATCGCCGCACGACTTCGGTTTTTTCTTTTGGAAAAGTCGTTTTCCTTTAGTTACAAATATGAAGTTTCCTTACCTCTTTTATAAATTAATACTAGGACTACCCTTTTCTTGTGGTGTGCTTATGTGGAATAAAACTAAATGTCGTCAATTAATGCGCAATGTGAATCTTGTAGAGTTATGTTTTTCGTCTAGATATGGATATTTTATTGTGGTCAATCCTTTCCATGTCCTTCTCTCCTTAGACACTGATGACTGTTATCCAAACCCGTGTCTAAACAACGGAACATGTATAGACGGGGTGAATGACTACAAGTGCAGTTGCGTGCCTGGCTTTGATGGGAAGAATTGCTACAATAGTAAGCCGTTTAAAATCACTCTTTGCATTAAGATTTTCAGTTTCAGTCTGAACAGTGAATGGTAATCGTGTTCCAAGTAAATAGGTGCACGCCCTCGCACATTTCTTTTGGTGTAGTAGTTTTTCATAACTAAAGTTAGAGACATAAGGTTTTCTTATTTCTTTTTAAACTAAATACTAGTACTATCCCTAAAAGGCAAATCAATGGATAATTTTTTCTTCGCCGTTAGTGATTTGGGGAAGATTAGTTTCTTCAGGTTACAGGGGAAAAGGCAAAGCAATGCATAATTACCCCTTGGTTATTACCCATGTTTGGGCAAGATTACTTTTAAAAGAATTTCTTTTCTGGAGTACCCATGTGGATTAAAACTGAATGCAGTCTTTAATTGCTCAATCTGATTCTTGTATAGTTATGTTCTCCATGTACATATAAATGTTTTATTGTGGTGAATCCTAACGATGTCCTTCTCTCCTTAGATACTGATGACTGTTATCCAAACCCGTGTCTAAACAACGGAACATGTATAGACGGAGTGGATGACTACAAGTGCCTTTGCGTGCCTGGCTTTGTAGGGAAGAATTGCTCAAATAGTAAGCCTTTAAAACTAGTCTTAGCATGAAGATTTTCGAATTCAGTCTAAACAGTGATTGGTAATCGTGTTCGAAGTAAATTGGCCAACGACCTTGCTCGTTGTGTTTGGAAAAGTCGTTTTTAATAAGTTACGGATATAAACATTCTTTAATTCTTTTTAAAATTAATACTAGGACTATCCCTAGAATGCAAATCAATACATAATAATACCTTGGCTATTACTAATTTAGGCAAGATTAGTTTCTTCATGTTACACAAGAAAAGGCAAAACAATACATCATTATGCCTTGGTTATTAAAACAGATAAATAAATACATATACCGTGTATTTGCCACATTGCAGAACTAACTGAAGTAAAAGGCTATAAATTATTAATTAACAAATAATTCCCTCTACTACCACTATAGAAACAAAAAAATATATATCTTAAATAACTATTTACATATTCACATATTTACCAGCCAATGAAATGGAGAAACCTGAACGCTGGGTAGGGCAACAACTCCTAACTAATTTGGGCAAGATTACTTTTTATAAAATTAACTTCCCTTGTAGAGTGCCCATGTGGAATAAAATTAAATGCCGTCAATTAATGTGTAATGTGAATCTTGTATTGTTATATTTCCGTGTAGATATGGATATTTTATTGTGGTCAATCCTTACCATGTCCTTCTCTCCTCAGACACTGATAACTGTTATCCGAACCCGTGTCTAAACAACGGAACATGTACAGACGGAGTAAATGACTACACCTGCATTTGCGTGCCTGGCTTTGTAGGGAAGAATTGCTCAAATAGTAAGCCTTTTAAAATCAAGTGTTACTATTAAGTTTTTGGGATTCAGTCTGAACTGTGAATGGTAATCGTGTTCCAAGTGAATAGGCGTACGATGTAGCTCGTTTCTTTTAGGAAAGCCCTTTTGTATAAGCTACAGACATGAAAAGTTTTCTTATCGTTTTAAAAACTTAATACTCGGAGTATCCCTAAAAGGCAAATCAATACATAATTATGCCTTGGTCATCACCAATTTGGGTAAGGTTAGTGTCTTCATGTTACACAGAAAAAAGCAAAACAATACATAATTGTGCCTTGGTTATTACTAATTTGGGCAAGATTACTTTTAAAAGAATTTTCCTTCTGGGGTGCCCGTGTGGAATAAAACTGAATGCCGTCAATTAATGTGCCATGTGAATCTTGTATAGTTATCTTTTCCATGTAGATATGGATATTTTATTGTGGTCAATCATTACGATGTCCTTCTCTCCTCAGACACTGATAACTGTTATCCAAACCCGTGTCTAAACAACGGAACATGTATAGACGGAGTGGATGACTACAAGTGTACCTGCGTGCCTGGCTTTGTAGGGAAGAATTGCTCAAACAGTAAGCCATTAAAATCAAGTCTTAGTATCGAGATTTTCGGATTCAGTCGGAACAGTGAATGGTAATCGTGTTCCGAGTAAATCGCCGCACGACTTTAGTTCTTTCTTTTGGAAAAGTCGTTTTGCTTTAGTTACAAATATGAAGTTTCCTTACCTCTTTTATAAATTAATACTAGGACTACCCTTTTCTTGTGGTGTGCTTATGTGGAATAAAACTAAATGTCGTCAATTAATGCGCAATGTGAATCTTGTAGAGTTATGTTTTTCGTCTAGATATGGATATTTTATTGTGGTCATTCCTTTTCTTGTCCTTCTCTCCTTAGACACTGATGACTGTTATCCAAACCCGTGTCTAAACAACGGAACATGTATAGACGGGGTGAATGACTACAAGTGCAGTTGCGTGCCTGGCTTTGATGGGAAGAATTGCTACAATAGTAAGCCGTTTAAAATCACTCTTTGCATTAAGATTTTCAGTTTCAGTCTGAACAGTGAATGGTAATCGTGTTCCAAGTAAATAGGTGCACGCCCTCGCACATTTCTTTTGGTGTAGTAGTTTTTCATAACTAAAGTTAGAGACATAAGGTTTCCTTATTTCTTTTAAAACTAAATACTAGTACTATCCCTAAAAGGCAAATCAATGGATATTTTTTTCTTCGCCGTTACTGATTTGGGGAAGATTAGTTTCTTCAGGTTACACGGGAAAAGGCAAAGCAATGCATAATTATCCCTTGGTTATTACCCATGTTTGGGCAAGGTTACTTTTAAAAGAATTTCTTTTCTGGAGTACCCATGTGGATTAAAACTGAATGCAGTCTTTAAATGCTCAATCTGAATCTTGTATAGTTATGTTCTCCATGTACATATAAATGTTTTATTGTGGTGAATCCTAACGATGTCCTTCTCTCCTTAGATACTGATGACTGTTATCCAAACCCGTGTCTAAACAACGGAACATGTATAGACAGTGTGAATGACTACAAGTGCAGTTGCTTGCCTGGCTTTGTAGGGAAGAATTGCTCAAATAGTAAGGCTTTTAAAATCAAGTCTTAGTATTGAGATTTTCCAACTCAGTCTAAACAGCGAATGGTAATCGTGTTCGAAGTAAATCGGCTGAGGAGCTCGCCCGTTTCTCTTGGCAAAGTGTTTTTGCATAACTTAAAGTTATGAAGGTTTCCTACCTCCTTTAAAAATTAATTACTAGGACTATCCCTAAAAGGCAAATCAATACAAAATTATGCCTTGGCTATTGCCAATTTCAGCAAGATAGTTTCTTGATGTTACATAGGAAAAGGCAAAACAATACATAATTGTGCCTTGCTTATTACTAATTTGGGGAACAATACTTTTAAAAGAATTTTTCATCTGTCGTGCTCATACGGAATAAAACTGAATTCCGTCAATTAATGCACAATGTGAATCTTGTAGAGTTATGTTTTCCGTGTACATATGGATATGTTATTGTGGTCTATTGTGGTCAATCCTTTCCATGTCCTTCTCTCCGTAGACACTGATTACTGTTATCCAAACCCGTGTCTAAACAACGGAACATGTATAGACGGAGTGGATGACTACAAGTGCCTTTGCGTGCCTGGCTTTGTAGGGAAGAATTGCTTAAATAGTAAGCCTTTAAAACCAGTCTTAGCATGAAGATTTTCGGATTCAGTCTAAACAGTGAATGGTAATCGTGTTCGAAGTAAATCGGCTGACGAGCTCACCCGTTTCTTTTGGAAAAGTTTTTTTGCATAACTTAAAGTTATGAAGGTTTCCTACCTCCTTTAAAAATTAATACTAGGACTATCCCTAAAAGGGAAATCAATACAAAAATTATGTCTTGGGCATTGCTAATTTCAGCAAGATTAGTTTCTTGATGTTACATAGGATAAGGCAAAACAATACATAATTGTGCCTTTCTTATTACTAATTTGGGGAACATTACTTTTAAAAGAATTTTTGACCTTTCGTGCTCATACGGAATAAAACTGAAATCCGTCAATTTTATGCGCAATGTGAATCTTGTAGAGTTATGTTTTCCGTGTACATATGGATATGTTATTGTGGTCAATCCTTTCCATGTCCTTCTCTCCTTAGACACTGATGACTGTTATCCAAACCCCTGTCTAAACAACGGAACATGTATAGATGGAGTGGATGACTACAAGTGCCTTTGCGTGCCTGGCTTTGTAGGGAAGAATTGCTCAAATAGTAAGCCTTTAAAACCAGTCTTAGCATGAAGATTTTCGGTTTCAGTCTAAACAGTGAATGGTAATCGTGTTTTATTTAAATCGGTGCACGACCTCGCTCGTTTCTTTTGGAAAAGTCGTCTTGCAGAAGTTACAGATATGAAGTTTCCTTACCTCTTTTAAAATTTCCAGGACTATCCCTAAAAGGCAAACCAACAGATAATAATTATACCTTGGCTATTACTAATGTGGTCAAGATTAGTTTCTTCATGTTACACAGGAAAAGGCATATTATTACATAATTATGCCTTGTTTATTGCTAATTTGGGAAGATTAGTTCCAAAAGAATTTCGTTTCTTAAGTACCCATGTGGAATAAAACTGAATGCCGTCGGCCTCCACATTGAGCATTTTCTCTGTCAGCGTTGCGTGAGGAATGGGCTCATTTAATCTTTTCTAGGTCAAAACCAGAAACCAGAACGCAAAGAGAAGAGAAAAAGGTCAAAACCAGAAAAAAGATGCCGTTACAAATTTATCTTAATAAGTGTGTTTATGGGGCCTCAGATTCAAATGGTATATCATAGGATCATAATGACTCTGGTATTTTGTGTAGGAGAAAGTAGACATTATCAAATTTCAATTGGAACACGCGTTTCCTGAATTGCAATCGGACTGAATTCCCGTAGCATATAAGTTTGTGGAAGTTTCAGTTGGATTGTGGAGTATTTTGAATAATGGGCGCTCAGATTAATTCAATGGTCTAAAGTTTGGTATCTTGATTTCTCACCAGATACTGATGACTGTTATCCCAGCCCATGTGAAAACAACGGAACATGTATTGATGGAGTGAACAACTTCACTTGCGCTTGCGTTCCTGGCTATGAAGGAAAGAACTGCACCATTAGTAAGTTCTTTAATAGAATATAGCACTGAATATAGACATAAGGACTAAAACAGAAAAAGTTGAAGCGTATAAAATATAAAATATAAATATAGATTTGTTCAGATTTTAAAAAAGATGCCTACAGAAATTCCATCAGCTTTTTGCAACTTGACCCTGAAGGCGAATGAATCCCAGTTAAAAGTCGGTAGTTAGGGCTTAATACGACAGCTTAACTGCTGGCAACACAGGAATATTTGCTTTTGGCAAAAGCGACAGAATTTTGCAATGAAATTTACAACATTAGATATGCACAGAAATTATGGTCTCTGAGTTCTTGAAACTATGAGGCTGATAGTAAGAGGCCCGACAAAATCAGGCCCAGAGGCCACCTTTTCTTGAAACGAGAATTGATTTTCTAAGTCAAAATCGCCTACGCTATGCATTTATGAAGCGTTTTTATGCTTCTGCATAATTTTCCTGTAACACGAGCGCAGCGACATACCTAATTGTGTGTCAACAACTTCAGGGAATCACAAAATTAAACACTTCCGCGGCACTGATAAAACTATCCACATCCACGTACAATATTTCCACGCTTAATTTTGACGAAATATCATCAAGTTACCACGAAAACCCTCGCTTTCTCCACATAAAACACGTGTGAGCTTTTTCCCCCGTCGATTTATTCAAGATCCCAGATGTACACCAGCATTTTAGGGCCTGCCTACAGAACAATTTCAACTAAGTCTCTGGCCTTGTCGAAATCATCATCAGTTTTGCTGTCGACAAATAGATTTAACTCCTCGAACCTACTTCCTGAGACCGGAGACTCGTCACTGGTCAGAACAAAGCTGTCGATATCGCTACCTTTCCGTCACATGCCCGAGATCAGTTTTTTTACCTGTGTAGCGAAATGAGACGAAATACACTAAGATGTTGGACGACGGCACACTTTGCCAATCGTGAGACTTGTTCTTTGATAAGGCTAAACGATGCCCTCCAGAAAACTTTGCTCCAGGCGGCCAAACGAGAAATATAGAAAATTAATCGTACACGGGAGCCAACTTGAAACGCGCGCGCTGTTTCCATTAATCGTGTTTAATCACCTGGAGAGAACTATGGGAAATCATCGCGGGGAGTGGTGGCCGTGAAGGGTGGTGGCGTGGGGGGTGAGAAAGAATTTAAGTCAAATATAAAAACATGATTTCATGTTTACTGCAGCTTGGTAGAGGATTTGTGTAGTGAAAAAATCATAACAAAGAAAATGGTCAAGTAAAGAAGCCTAAAATGAAAATCGAAAACACTTGTGAACGAAAATCCACAGCCTTGATCAATAAAATCTTTAATGCCAAATCACCAAGTATAAAAAAAACCAGGTATGAAATTTTAGGGCCAGGAATAGTTTCACGAATTCTCGGCACCTCCGGATAAACTCTTTAAGAAAGTTTTCAGTTTTATAAAAACCTTTTATTCCTACAACTGTATGCACTGGGATTTCTTTCTTCGTATATCTGACTGGATTTACACAAAAGTACCTTTGCGATTTTTTCCCAACATTCTCATTTTAGTGCCAAATTAAAAGTTAAACAGTCAACTGATCCTCAAGACAGGAAGAGTGTGAGAAAAAAAAAGACAAAGAAAACAAAAGTCAAATGGTCTTTTCACTGTCGAAGTATTTACACTAAAAAGAAAAATTCCAGCCTCACGCGAGTTCGGTAAAAAGAGAGCACATACAAATATTTGCCTTTGTCAAAGGTTAGTTTCGCGGAAAGAGAGTTTTCAGACAGCGTTGTTTGAGTAGTATCAACAAGATTGTTACGGATAGCCGCGTAACTGATTTTTATTGATACACATCGCTGTACAAAGATTGGATCAAAGATTGCCGCATCACAGACACTTCTCCCGGTGACAAATAGAAGTTGCTAAACAGAAATTAATAGAAAAATAACAATAAGGAAAACGTACTTGTGAAAGGAAAAGGCACTAGGAAGTACAAAGGAACCTAGAGGTGTGGCCTGATTCCACTTCAACATGAGCAAATGGTTGGCCGTAAAAGGCTCTGCATCGGTTGGATCGTCAGCAGGATTCTGGGTCAACGGACGTGAATTCAAAATTGACTCCGCTTTGGCCACAACAGTAAGCAACGATTCGTCTCCCACAACTTCCTCTGAAAGCAGCAAACTATATATAGCTAAGGATTTTCTTCACAGACCCGACAAGCCTCTCCCAAACACCACTCATGTGTGCAGCGACTGGCGGATTAAAGATCCACTCGATCTCTTGTTGGGATGTGTACTTGTCTATTCTGTGTTGGTTCCACCCGTCGAGTGCTGCTCTTAGCTCATGCTCGCCTGCATGGAAATTAGTACCATTATCACTGCGAACCACTTGAGGTCTTCCTCGTCTTGCTAGAACTCTTCGCATAGCGCTAATGAAGAAGTCAGTGTCCAAAGAATGAGCGATTTCAATATGGACCGCCCTTGTAGTCAAACAGGTGAATATACATCCATAACGCTTCACATGACTGCGCTTCTGTTTCACAAGCACCGGACCAAAATAATCGATACCAACAAAGGTAAAGGGTGGTTGGTCTGGGATGAGGCGTTCCAAACGTAAGTCAGCCATCCTCTGTTCCCCTGCTGATGCATTCCTCCTACGGCAAACCGAAGCAATTTCGCAGGTAGCCTGCGTAGCAGGCGCTTGGAAGTAGAGGGCACAAGAAAAAATGGCGCATGACAAGGAAACACACGAGGAGAGAGGGAGCACCTGCCCGAAAATCGTTTCCCACCTCCAGCCTAATTACCTGGCAGCCGTTGCGTGATCTGTCAAACGTTTTGACAGAAAACGACTGACCTCACACAAACAAACCGTGCCGCCAAAAAGCGTTGCACATTTTATCTTCGGTCTAAATATATCTGTTATAAAGATCAGCTGGGTTAACTGATTATAGAGCGATGGAGCAATAAACTGATGGTTAACACACAGCTTTAAATCATTTTTAACCATGGGCACAATAAATAAAAATAGGAAATAACAAAGTCAAAACTGGGTATCTTTTAAAGAATGCATGCTGTGTATTGTAAAAAACTAATAATATTGTTCTCTGAGCTTACTTAGCCACAACTGTACAGACACCAACGATCGCAGTGTACGTGGAAAATGACCATTGCTTTAACTGCGCAGCCGTTTTTGGAGCAGACATGTCTTTCTAAGCAGACCTAAACTTCAGAACACAAACTGTACCGACACGTCTTCTACTGCAGCAACGAGACATAAACAACAGACCTCAGGTGGCCTCCGAACGGCAAATAATACAATAGTGAAACGTTTTTTCAAATTCATGCCCCTGGTAAGTGTTTCATTTCATCAATCATGTCCAAGCTTTGATGGTATGCGTTCCATCGACAACACAAGCCGCCAAGTTCTCTTGAGCAAAGAATATTTCCTCTGATCTTCATTGCAACGATTCGGCAAGTCTTTTGTCTCTTGCCACTCCTGCTAATGCGTATGTGATGTCAATTCTTTCCATCGTGATTACCATTTGATCACTCCAACTTTTCTTTGACATTACGGCCACATAGTCCCATTAAACCAGATTGAAGTGACCTCCAAACCCTGAGCTTCCATTGTATACAATTTATAAGATCTTCACTACGTTGTCCATGTACTATTGATTGACAGTTTTCTCACCCCGCGCGGTAACTTTTTCCCTCGGGAGCCTCTCGACCAATTGGAAAATCCGCACTCACAGAATGCGAGTTGAAACGATTTTCGGGAGCCTTTCGTGCAGGCGCTCCCTCACCCCTCGCGTGTCTCCCTCGTGCGCCAGTTTAATCTTTCACCCACTACTTCCAAGCGCCTGCTACGCAGGCTATTTCGCAGCACTCCTCGCACTTTCAAACGACCTTTGACAATCCAAGACTTTTGCCGAGTGGAGGCCGGCACGTGTTCTCTTCCTGCATGAGCCAACTCTTCATGGTACTTTCTTGTGATTATGTCAGTTACGTGGTGTTTCTTTGGGAGAATGATCGGAAGTTTAGCTTATTCAGAAATCTGGGCGTTACCTAGGTGACTTCCAACTCGTAAAATTCCGTCAACTAACACTGGGCAGAGCTTATGGAGTGGGCTGCACGAGCTCGAACTCCTGGTGAAATGATCCTTAAAGTTTTCCTGCTGTACTGCGGCGAGTATGGCTCTTTCAGCTGCAAGAATCTCTTTGACTAAGAGCTCCCCTTTGATAATTCTCTGGTTATCGGCCTACTTACCTTGTAACTTGCTAGATAAATAGCCCTTAAATCTCAGAAACCAAGCAACTCCCCTTTTAAGGCGATCCCAGGAGGAATAATGTTCAATAAACGAAAGCAATGCATTCTCAAGGGACGCCATGATTACTCGACCTTCCGGCTTCACGTCGGGATGCTCATCGGACAGATCAGCAACCACTCTTCTCTTTGGCCAACATTCTTCAGTTTTCCGCAAAAAAATCTGGGCAGTTTAGCCAACGTTTACTCTCGATCAGGCACTCGGCGGTTAAGCGTCTTGAAATGTCATCAGCAGGGTCTATTTGGAATCCACATATCGCTACTGCTCCGGAGAAGAACCGTCATGGATAACCAAGAGACGATTTGCTACGAATGCGTGGAACCTCTTTGATGTGTTCTGGATCAACTGAATAACAGAGGTCGAGTCAAACCAGAAAATACCTTCAACCCAAGGCAAGTCAAGCTCCCTCCGAAGCATGTGATCCATCTTAACAGACAAGACGGCAGCAGACAGCTCCAGACGGGAGATGGTTATAGACCTAAGTGGTGCCAGACGGGATTTTTCCGATAATAAAGGAGCAGTGAATGCTACCATAAACATCGACAAGGTCTAGATAAGAAGCTGTTCCGCACGCATCCTGAGAGGCATCAGAAAAATGGTGTAATTGAACTCGTACAACGTCACCAAACCCCAAAGGTTTAAAACATCTGCTCACAGCGATCTCCGAGAGCCTAGGCAAGTCAGCTAACCAATCTTTCCAACGCTTCAATTCCTCTCCGTCAATACCCTCATCCTAGCCTAACTTTTTCTTGCACAGCTCCTGAAGGATCAGCTTAGCTGAGAGGGTGGAGGGGACCACAAACCCCAAAGGATCGTACAGCGAGCTTCCAACAGAAAACAGCCAAGGGTTTCTCCTTGGCAACAACTTTAAAGCAGAACTTGTCGGTTCCAACATCCCATTGAACCGCAAGAGTTGCGTTCAACTGGAATTTCATCCAAGACTAAATCGACACCAGAAACCGCCCTCTCGCTCTGAGGTATACTCTCTAAGACTTTGCGATCGTTGCTTATCCACTTCGTCGAACGAAACCGTCCGCGCAACAGGAAATCGGTTAACTCTTTCACCACTGTTTTTGCCTCTTGAGATGTTTCAGGGACTTGAGAAAATCGTCTACGTAAGAGTTTCTCCTTACCATATGGACAACGCCAGCGGGAAACTCATTTTGGTTATCTTCAGCTATTTTCAGAAGAAAGAAACCTGTACAACTGGGGGAAGATGTCGCAGGAGTACAAAATGGTTGTATATGTATTTGGCCCGGAGATTGGCTTAAATCGCCACTCGGCCACCATAGGAATCTTAACGTGTCACAATCACTCGGGTCGACTCTGACTTGATGGAACATGGATTCAATATAAGCAACGACGGCAGCAGGCTCCTCCCAGAAACGCATTAGCACACCAATTAAGTTGTTGTTCAAAGTGGGACCCTGAAGTAACATAATTCAAGGAAACGTCAAGAAACTTAGCAGCGCAATCGAACACTACTCTCACTTTCCCTTACTTTCTAGGATGGACGACCGGATGATGAGGTAGATACCAAACAAACCTCCCTTCCATGGGAAGGAGTTCACCGGAAGAAAGCTTCGCTGCGCGACCTTGAGACAAATACTCATTCATGGTGGTGCTGTATTTCGCACAAAGGTCTTCATTCCTGAGGAGTCTTCTCTTGAGCTGGTCTGACCTTGACTCTGCGAGACCTTGGTTATTTGAAATTAGCGGAGGGCGACGGTTCCATGGCAACCCGATCTGATAACCTTTCACCAACGTAACTGCCTCCTTAATAGTCTCCAGGGCCTGCTTATCCTCCACGGATATCGCGACTCTTGATTCAGCTAAGCAGTCACTAAAATCAGACTTCCAGAACCTTTCAACCTGAAGTTGTAATAGATCGTCTTTCGAATGAACAAGATTCGCATCAGGCTATCGTCTTGGGAAGAACAGGCCTCTCCTTCTCTTTTCCATTTAAAGATTCTTTGGATATATTTGGAACAAATATTGTCAATAGGCTGTGTTTCGATAATTATATATTAATGTGATGTCAGGATTTCGTAAACCCATCTCTAAAGATTCTCTTTTAAGATTATACTAGGGTATCTCAAAGATAGTAATGCTGCGGCACATTCTGTCGATACTGGCATTAGTTAGGCAGTGAGACATAAAAGAATCGAAAATGACATTGAATGCCGCATTTGCATGTTGGAAAGTACTAGAATAATTACTATCAGTCTATAGAAAGAACTCGTGGGAACGTTGTTTAGAAGATGATCAAGTGGTTATCAACTCTGGCTTTCGCACAGTAAATTGGAGTAAACAAGATCCGTAAATTGTAGGAAATAATAGAAATTCAGATTGTTTATCCATATATTTAATATACGGTGTACTATATTTTCTCTGGAAACACAATACTTTTCTTACTGTTTATTGCTCTTTATTAATTAACAGTTATTTAGCTGTATATTTATAGAAAACAACAACACAAAAAACGGAAAAAAATAGATCGGTAGGACTCGAACCCTGCACCTTCGGCTCGGCGCGACTACACCTAACCACTACACCACAGAGGCTGGATACGAAATCTTTGGGAAAAGTCTTTAATTTAATTCCTTTTCCATGAAACTTCCGCCGGCAAGATGATCGCCAGCCGCATTAACTGAGCTATTAACAGTAAAAAAACAATGTAAATGCATATTCCATGGCAATGAGTGAATGAAAGAACATAATTATGCTTTTCAAAACGCCGATACACGTCCTCGTCTGCAAAGTAGGACACAAAACATATGTTTTGTTATCTCGATTTCCGCTGTTATTTTGAAGCGAATGGTCAAAATCACATCAATTTTCGGCTCATACAGGTTCTTAAGAATAGCATTGCATGACATTTTCTCACTTTCACATCACCTTCTAGCAAGATGGAATTTGTATATCCCCGGTGTTGCGGAGTCGAAGAGCAAATGCTCATCTTCTCGTCAGGTTTAACACCCGAATGAGTCAAAGGCTCTTGAATTGAAATCCAATCCCCAAGTTAACCATCGTACTCATCTGAAAGACTCCTGCGTGTCTTAAATTTGGTAAGACCTTTAACCGTGCTGTAGAAAATTTGCCACCAAGAAAACTCTGAGTCTGGGCAGCGAATGATGCACTCTCTCACCCACCGAATTTCCCCGTGTTTTTATTTGAGTTGTTCGTGGCGCAATGCACTCTGGTTAATGCAATGCATTGTGGTAAAAAGTGTGGTTAAATGCAATGCATTGTGGTAAAAAGTGATGAATTCAAGAATTCGTCCCACCTTATATATTTCCTTTAAATCCTGATTATGTTGCTGCTCGCTCCCTACGGTCGCTCCCCAGCAATAAGGCTTTTATATGCCACACTTTAATTATTGTTCGTCTGTTTGGCACTTTTGTGGTGCGCGCAATACTGAGAAAATTGATACCTTAAATAAGCGAATTCTTAGATTTATCTTGCAGGAATATAATTCTCCATATGACTCTCTACTTAGTAGAGTAAACTCCAAATCTCTGTATAAAAGGCGCCTTCAGACTTTCGTAATTATATTATACGAGAGCTAGTTTTTTACCCGCTGTTAAGGCTATCTAAGAGATATGTTTAGTCTCCGGTCTACATCCTATAGCCTACGCGGTAATTATATTTTTCAAGATGTACTACTTATGGTCTACACTCCTTTTCGTATCTTTTTAATAGTTTAAATATTAGAATGTCATAATTTCTTGTCTTAGTAGTTTTAAAATCATACTTGTAACTCGAAGATACTAGCTTATCTTTAGCTACTGTAAATTTGAGGTTAAATAAAGTATATGTATGTATAAGTATGTATGTATGTATGTATGTATGTATGTATGTATGGGCGCGGCCAGTCTGATGAGCCGGACCAACCGGTCCTAAAAGGGTCCACTCCAACGGGAATCTGACAGCATAAGGTTCATTACCAGTGCTTCGTCTCTCACCAAGGACCTAAAATGCGTTCGGGTAATCACCGCTATTAAAATCATCACTTTACACCCGTCAATGTGAGGGGGTCTATGTCGCTCAAATGAGACCAACGTTTGACGTCATTAGGCACAGGAAAACTTTCTATTGAGACAGGTATCTTATCAACTGACCAGACGCGAGGAAGGGAAATACTTTCAGTAGCATCAAGACTAGTAACTTGCAGGCTAACCTCTCTCCCACACTGCTCGTGATCTTCCTTATTGAGGGTCGACAAAGTGAACTGACGCTGAACCCCGCTTAGCCCAAGTTGCTCAAGAAGCTGGAGGTCACAAAGAGACACGTCAGAACCATCATCCAGCAAGGAATACATCTCTGCGATCCGACTATTACCACAACCTTGAGCTAGTACTGGCACAACTTTTAGGCAAACTCTTTTCTCAGAGGGTCTCTCTCCACCTTTCAGAACGTTAACCGACCCCTGACTTGCTATAAGACTGCTCTCCCCTTCTCTTCTTTCATCCATTTCGGCAGATGGGTGCAACAACGAGTGATACTTCTTCTGACAACCAGGTCTACCACATGCTCCCCTCGCTGCATATCCCTTCGAGTAATGGCCCGGTACGAGGCAGTTCCGGCAAACACACTTCTGAAAGATTACATCCAAACGTCCTTGATACGACTTCCCTTTGAAGGTTTTGCAGTTCCATAGGGCATGTGAACATGAACACGAGGGACATTTGGAGCACAAGGCTTGGGTGCCTAGAGGCGGGTCAAAACGTGTGTGCGTGTCCTCTAAACGTTCACTTGGTTTAATCCCGTGGGTCCTTGCACGACAAATCCTATAAGCTCGCACGTGTACTTCGTCGCGTACTCTCATTCGCGCGCCCACGTGTGTTCTCGCGAGTAAGGCCACCCGGAACTTCACGTGGGCTACTCGACCAAAACTTGTTCCCGTCAGACTCATCATCGCGCACGGTAAAATTCGCTCTTGGGCAGGGAACTTCATTCAGATGGAGACTAAACATATTATTTGTGGTGCCTGCGCTCTGTTGAACGAAGGCAGCAAGGTCAGAAAAAGAAGATCGTCTCTGCGCGCTCCGTCCATTTTCTTTGTAAGTATGGTGGCAAGCGATCCATAATTCTGCATCAAAACCCATTTTAAAGAGCGTGAGCTCACACTTGAGCATCTGGCGCGAAAGAGACTGAAATGCTGCACTACCCGAAGGCCTAATTGATTGACCCTTCGCAAGTTGGTTAATGTGGGCTCGCGCTACCAGGTGAGGTCTTCCAAACTGGTGACGGAGAATCTTCCTCACCCTGTCGTAGCCCTGCTTTGACTCTAAGACACAACAGTTTTCAATCACCTCTCTGGCTTCACCTGAACAATATTGAATCAAATAGGTCAACTTCTTCCTTGGATGATGAGAATTTCCGGTCTTGGCATACTAAATCCTAGAGTTAGTGCTGAGGTCAAAGACTGCACCAGGTTACTGAAGTCACTTCTGTCTTTATCAGTTTGGGTGCTGCAGTCATCACTCAAACTTGTAGAAACAGCCATCAGCTGCTTGTAGCCACACGGTCCTTAGAAACTGACTCAGTTAAGCCCGGCTCTCTTCCGTAAAGTACATGCTGACAAACTGATCTCGGGATACTTTCATCTTCAGGCACTTCTGTATAACTTTGCTGAAGAAACGTTTCATCCAAACCACGGCCAATAGGTTTCAATTCTAAGGCGACCTCGGATCCATCCATATTCTTTCACTCGCGCTAGCGGGTATATACGTACTCATGTCTTAACTTCAAACGTTCTTCTTGCTTCTTCAAATCAACTTTTTTCTGTTCTAACTCCTGGGAAAGTTGAAGCTGTTACATTCTAAGGCGAGTCAACTCTCGGCGCTCTCTAGCCTCGCGTAACTTTAGCTTTGACGAGCTCGTAGAACTCCTCGACGTTGTCGTTGAGTCTGATAGACCAGCTTGACTCGCAGAGTCCTTAGGATCCACAGATTGGTTAACGATCCAGTGGTCTACTTTTGCTAAAAAAAGTTGTTCTCCTTTCTAGCTGATAGGCGAAGGAGTCCTCCAAACTTTTTCTTCCCTCATAATCATCCTCGAGTAACATAAGCAAAGAAACTTAAACCTCCCCGAACCTAGAAAACGCTGTAAATAATCAAATCCCTCTTTCCTAACACTTCGTCTTTGGTGCAAGGACTTAACAGCAATCTTCAGGTTCGTTGTAAACTCTCGTAAGCCAAGAGATGTAACCGGATGTCGAATTCCTCATAGAGGAAAGTTCTTTACTGGAAACTGTTCCCTACTTAATTCCAATCAAGCCACCGTCACGATCTTCGTTTACTTGATGCCCAGTTGCCTCCGAAGCCATACGTTTATTCACCAACGATTCTTTCTCTCCCTTGGTAATCGCAAACGATGTTATGGATAGCCGCGTAACTAATTTTTATTGATACACATATCCCTGTACAAGGATCAAAGATTGCCGCTTCGCAAACGCTTCTCCCGGTGACAAATAGAGGTTTGCCAAATAGAAATTAATGAAAAATAACAATAAGGAAAACGTACTTATAAAAGAAAAAGGCATCAGGAAGTACAAATCTTACTGATTGTGTAGCAATGTGGAGAAAGACAAACGGCAAAGGCAGAAAGCTTGGATGTTGCACCGGCGAGACGCAATAGTGATTTATCCGATTAGATTCACTTTTTATGAGGTACCCAGAAAAAGACCCTTCCACGGTTTCTTTTTTCAACTGTTGACGGGAACTACAGTCAAAAGTCTTGGGACACTTTTGCATTTCTGGGGCGCTTTCCAATTCACACAGGTCCTACCCCTCCCCTCACCTCACAAACAATGTTGGACACGTGTATCCAGCATTTTTTTCGAGGTTCAACTTTGTACAGGGTGTGGGAAGGGAGAACTTTAAGAAATTTTCGAAAAGGATGCACCGTTCAAGAGGGAACCGAGAAATGGCAGAAAAATATGCATATTGCAGTACTGTCCCAAGGACTTTTGTCCAGGCTTGTAGTTAGCAAAGTGCCATCATCACAGCTGAAAAAAAAGGCCTAAAATCAGTTTGGCTGCCTCGTTGGAAAGTGATTTGTTGCAAGTCTCCGAAAACACGTGGAATTTTACAAAAGTTTTTATGGCGGGGGCACCACTACCATACAAACGTCTGTAAAATTTCGCAACTTTGTGGAACAATATCTTTTGGCTCTCTTTGCAAGTAAGTTACCCTATTTTAAGGCCCTCCCTCCAGCTGCAGTTTCGATAGATATAGGTTCCATTAATGCAATGTTTTCCTCAGCCCTCATATTGCCCATAAGAACTTGTCAAACTTATCACTGGGTACGAATGCATGTGAGTGGGGAATAAAGCTCTCCAGCATGTTGAAATAACCATTTTCAAGTCTTGCTTACTAAGTGTAAGCATTGAAGGGACTTTAAACAGGGAAGAGCCAATAGCGCACAGCCATCGGTCTCTTTCATAACAGATAACCCTAAATAAACACGGTCACCTTCCTTTTTGTTTAACCCTTATTTACCTACACTTTGTGATGGACCCAACTGCCTTAGCCGATTCAGTTACACATTAACGCTAAGGAAAGTTTATTTATTTGTTAGCCGCCACCTTTTACGCATGGTTTTATATGTTATCCACATTCATGTCATGGCTGAAAATCTTAGTAAGTTCGTCTGAGCTTTTCGAAAAGATCCCTTTATAGTTAAAAGTTGGTTGCTTAATCGCTATGGAAGGCTCCAAACTAACTGAAAAAGGTTACCACACTTCTTAAAAAAAACCCCATCGTACATATCAAAATTATTCGCAATGCGATTGATTTTTTTACAAAACCATGACTTTTGGCCACTTAAAACGAGTTGAGTCACCAAAGCACGTGGTGAACTATTCCATAATCGTGTTTACCCATATTTCACCGAAGATATCTTTGGTCCGACTGTATATCATAACTATATTTGCATCAGGAGGGTATAATACTAACCCTTTCTCTTAACGCTGGATAAATTTCAGCATTGTTTTTATTCAGTTAAGCTTAGTGAGGCCTACCACCGTTTCTACGGATCCGGATAATTTGTCCCCCGGGAAAAATACTTTTCGAAACCACTCGCGCTAAAATCAAAGACTTTTCTTTAAAGTTGCTGCAGAATTTAAAAAAATATCGAGACACAGAAAGGAGACTTGCACACTTATCAAAAATGGTATTGACGTCTCTATTTCGAAATCATGCATTGAATTGTGAGTATTCACGAGTGTACACAAGTTATTGGATGTTCGTGGACGTAGCAAATACACTTGAAATAAGGTGGAGATAGATGAACGTGGCACTGATACTGTCTCAGCATACATTCCAGTGTGGACCAATGATTGATATAAGCAAAATGTTCCTCACAGAGACTTCACTTGGCACATGGTAAAATCGAAGACTGCGACAAAAAGTTAAAAACCTCCGAGACACAGGCCTCATCAAAGATGGTTATCGTGCCCCTTCTTCAAATCAAATTGATACGTTGTTAGTATAGGCACGTTCTCGGATTTTCCTGAAGAAGTCAAAAACGTCTGGAAGAATTAGGATACTTATGTCTCCTTATCGATCTCCTTGGCCCTTTCTTTTTTCAATATTACTTTCAGGTAAATGTTGGGCACAAAAGTCGAGCTTTGTTTGCAAAGAGTGCTAAAAGAAAGATTCAAAACCTTGAATTGGTGATAAATGTTGGTCACCCAAGATGTTATATTTATTCATTACATCTAACATCGTGAAACAAAATTGAGGAAGGGTCGAACTTGCAAAACGTGTCAGATCTGAAGACAAAGCGGACGAGCAGAAGGAACGCTGTCAACTAGTACTATTACAACATTTATTTTTCGTGCTGGGTCTTTACCGACCGAGGGTTATAGTCAGAAGGTCATAGATTCCACTCCTGTTGGACGCACTCGGATTTTTTCTTCCGAGCCGCCCGTGTCACTGATTGAAAAATCATGTTTCTTATGTAGTCACCAGACTCAAAATTCACCATCAAATCTCTATCATCGCTTTAAGAATATTAAAAATATGGTGCACATTCAAACTTTTAATTTCATGAAGTAATTGACGTTTTTTTTTTTTACTTTCATACTGGGACAAAAAACCAACAAAGCCTTACGATTAAAGATCAAGGATTTATTTAAGCCAGGCCCTTTGTTCATTAGAATGACATGCCGAAAATTGCTTTAAAAAAAAAACAGGTTCAGTGACAACAATAGATGCAACTACCTATAGCTTGTCTATCGGAGTATTCACAAGTGCCTTGGCCTCCACCTCTGCCAGCAAGGTGCCCAAAAATACGGCCTCAACCGCTGTTCATGTGTCAACCTATGTCGCAAATGGTGTCTTCATCTCTACCCTAACTAGTGTCACAGCAAGTAAATCGACCTCAGCCTCTACCGGCATGTCAACCACAGTGTCTTCAAGTGTCCTGGCCTTTGCCTCGAATAATGAGACGCCAAATAACTCGAACATTTCCTCTGCTAACTTTCTAATCAGTGTTTCAGGAACTGCCTCGTTAGTAATTCGACCTCTGCCGCTGCTAACGTGTTAACCAATGTGTCACCAGTCGTCTCGCCCTATAACCTTAACCGTCTAACGCTCACTTACTCGACCTCTACCTCGACTACCTTGTCAACTAGTGTGTCGCCAGGTTTTTTTGTCTCTACGTCAAACATCTGGACGTCCCGTATTTTGACCTCTGCCTTGGCTAACGTCTCATTCAGTACATGGTTCAGTGCCTCCGCCTTTGCTACCGCTAGTGTTCCACCAAGTACATTCACTTCCACCTCTGATAACAGTGCTTTGCCAAGTTTCTCGGTCATTACCACGGTCATTGTAACGCCCGGTAAGTCAACCTATACATCAGTGAACTTGTCAACTAGCCCGTCATCGTCAAGTGTCTCGGTCGCCACACTGACCAGTCTGACGCGCAGTAACTCCACCTCTACCTCAGCTAACTTGTCAACCAGTGTGTCACCAGGTGTCTCTGCCTCCAGACCGACCAGTGGTACGCAGAGTAACTCGACCTCTTTCTCTCCTGGCTTGTCAATGAGTGCGACACCAAATGTCCTGGTATTAACCCCGACCAGTTGGCGAACAGTAATTCAAACCCTACCTCTGTCAACTTGTTAACCAGTGCGTCACAAAGTGACTCGGGCACATCATCGACCAGCTTACTGCGCAGTTACCCGACCTCTTCATCAATAAATTTGACAACCAGAGCGTCACCTAGTGGCTCGGTCTCTATCCTGCCCAGTAACTCCAAGACTTCCTCTGCTACGTTATCAAACAGTACATCGCCAAGATTCCTGTCCCTGAAGTCAACAATAGTGACGTTCAGTAACTCAACCTCTACCACAGCCAACTTGTCGTCCACTAAATCGCTAAGTGAGTCGGTCGCCACATCGATTAGTTTGACGCCCAGTAACACGACCTCTCCTTCTGCTTATATTTCAAAAATTGAGCCCCCAAATGTCTTGGCATTCACACCTTCTCGTTTCATGCCCAGCAACTCGACCTCTCCCTCAACTAACTTGTCAACCAGTTCGTTACCAAGTGTCTCAGCACCAACACCGGTAAGTCTCACGAACAGCAACTCAAACTATTCCTTTGCCAACATGTCAACCAATTCATCAGGAAACGTTTCGGCTACCACATTGATCAATTTGACACAAAGTAATTTGACCTCTACCTCAACTATATTATCAACCAGTGTGTCGCTAAGTGTCTGGGCCGCCACTTCGACTAGTTTGATGCCCGGTTACTGGACCAGTGTCTCAGAATATACCCGGACTAGTGTGACACGCCGTCTTTCAAACAGTACCTCTTCTAAATTGCCACAGAGTGCTGCTCCAAAAGTCTTAGCTTCCGTCCTGGGTGTGATGCCCAGTAACTCGACATCTAACTCTACTGCCTTGTCAACCACTGCTGCCCCAAGGGCACCTTCTTTTGCTTCCATCAGATTGGCCTTGACGCCGAGCAGTTCGACACTTAGAAGCCCGACCTCTACTTCAGCTGATTTTTTAACCAGTGCGTCACCGAGGCTCTCAGAATCAATCCCAACAAGTTTGATGGCACGTTTAACGAACAACAACTCGACCACTATATATCCTAACTTTTCAACCAGCACTTTGCTAATTGACTCAGCCTTTAGCCCAGCCATTGTGACACCCAGTAACTCGACATATACCTCAGGTCACTTGTCAACCAGTGTGTCATCAAGTGTCTTAGTATCTACCTGCCCGCGTTTGATGAGCACCACCTCTGCCTCTGCATCTGCTACCTATTCAACCAGTGGTTTGCTCAGTACCTCGGCCGTTACCCCAATCAGTGTGACACCCAAAAACTCAATGTTTGCCTCAGCTAATTAAGAATCCCAGTGCTTTTTATGGTGTATCAGTCTCCAGCTTGATCAGTGTCACGCAAAGAAATTCGGCCTCCTTCTCTGCTAACCTGTCAACCATTGCGTCACCAAGTTTCTTAACATCAATGGCTACCATTGATTTAAACTCTACATCGACCAGTTTGACGCCTATTAACTTGACCTTTACCTCAACTAACCTGTCAGCAAGTGTGTCACCAACTGTCACGGCATTCACAGTTACTGGTTTGGGGCCCAGGAGCTCGACTTCCGCCTTTGCGAAATTGTCAACCACTGTGTCGCAAAGTGAATGGACCGCCACATCGTGCATTTTGACGCCCAGAAACTCGACCTTAACCTCGTCTAACTTGTCAAACAGATCTTCACAGTGTGTCAACATCAACTCTGAACATTTCTACAAACGGCAACTCGACCACTACCTCAAGTAACTTGTTTTTCAATGCGTCATCAAGTATGTCTACTGCCACATCGTTCAGAATGACGCCCATTAACTTCAGCTCTCCCTCTGCTTTCTCATATTCAAGTGTCTCTGCATTCACGCCAACCAGTTTGTTGTTCGTTCACTCAGCTTTTACCTCAATTCAATTTTCAACCATTGCGTCACCGATTGTCTCGACACCAACTTCAACAAATCTTGCGAATAGCAAATCGAACTCTACTTTTGTAAACTTATCAAGCGATGCATCCTAAATGTCTCGTCCTCTAGTTTTATTCAGAATAGCGCACCCACTTCCTCTGATAACTTGTCAACCAGTGCGTCGTCAAGTATCTTGGTATCTACCCTGCCATGTTTGATGACCACCACCCTTACCTCTACATCTGCAGCCTATTCAACCAGTGGTTTGCCAGGTATCTCGGCCATTACCTCAATCAGTGTGACACCCAAAAATTCAGCAAAGACTCTCATTGTTTTGTCTAGTGTACTGGCCTCCAGCTTGATCAGCATCACTCAAAGTAATTCGTCTTCCTTTTCTGCTAACTTGTAAATCATAGCGTTACAAAATGTCACGAAATCAACCGCTAGCATTGTTTTGTCCTCTACATCGACCAGTTTTATCCCTAGTAACTTGACCTATACCTCAACTAGCCTGTCGTCGATTGGCTCGCCAACTCTCTCGGAATTCACAGTTACTGGTTTGGGGCCCAGGAGCTCGACTACTACCTCAGCTAAATTGTCAACCATTGTGTTACGAAGTGTTTCGGCCGAAACATCGAGTATTTTGACGCCTAGAAACTCGCCCTCAGCCTCATCCACCTTGTCAACCATGTCGTCTGAAAGTGTCTCGACATCAACCCCGATCATTTTGACAAAACGCAACTCGACTTTTGCACCTGCTTACCTGACAGTTACTGCATCTTCACCTACGAATTCAACACCTAGAAACTCGACCTCCACCTCAGCTAACTTGTTCCCCAGTGCGTCACTAAGTATGTGTACCTACACATCGTTCAGAATTACTTCCAGTAACTTTAGCTCTCCCTCTGCTTTCTCGTCAAACTTTGTACAGATGTATCACCAAGTTTCTCGGCATTCAAACCGACCAGTATGTTTCTTAGTCACTCGACCTCTACCTCAGATCACTTTTCAACTTTTACCTTACCAGTTGCGCGGACACCATCATCAATCAGTCTCACGAGTAGCACCTCGAACTCTACTTTTGCAAACTTATCAACCGTGGCGTCATCAAGTGTCTCAGCCTCCAGTTTTATGAAGAGTAACTCTACAACTTCCTCTACTAACGTGTCAACCAGTGTGTCATCAAACGTCTTGGTATCTACCCTTCCACGTTTGACGAGCACCACCTCTGCGTTTACATCTGTAACTGTTCTACCTGCTGCTTTTCCAAGTGTCTCGGCTTTTACCCCGGCCAATGTGGCACCCAGTAACTCGACCTTTACGTCAGGTAACTTGGCACTGTAGTGCCTCGCCAAATCTCTCGACGTTTCCATCTTTCCATTTGATGCCGTTAACCGCGACCTCTATCTCAGGTAACCTGTCAACTAGTGCATCACCAATCGTCTCGGCATTAACCTCGAACAGTTTCAAGAACAGCAACTCTAAGTCTATTTTTTTGAACTCGTTAAGCAGTGTGCTGCTAAGTGTCTCCACCTCTACATTCATTACTTTGACTCCTATTAGCTCAATTTCTACCTCAGCTATTATGTCGGACAGTGTCTCACTTAGTGTCTCGGCCTTTACTCCGACCAGTATGACGCCCAGTCCTTTGACTTCTACTGCTTATCTGTCAACCAGTGTGACACCAAGTGTCCTGGCTTCCACTCTCACAAGTCTTAGGTCCAATGATTCTACCTTTACCTCTGCTAACTTGTCAACCAGTGTGTCGTTAAGTGCCTCGGGCTCTGCTCCGACAAGTTTCATGCCAAGTTATTTGGCCTTTCCGCCTAACTTATCAACTGAGACGTCGTCAAGTGTCTCGGTCTCTAACGCGACGATTATCGCACCCAGTACCTCGGTTACTTCCTCTGCCACCTTGTCAGGCAGAAAGTCGTCAATCATCTTGGTCTCTACCCCGGTAATTGTTGCACCCAGTAACTCTACCTCCAACACCTATAACTTGTCAACCAGTGAGTGACTGAACCTCTACGTCTGCTAACTTATCAACCATGTGGGTGTCAAGTGTCTTGGACTCTTCCCCTGCCAGTGTCATGACCAGTAACTCGATCACTAATTCTTCTAACTTCCCAGCAAGTGCAATACCAAGTGCCTCGGCGTTTACTAAGGCTGTTGTGACGCTCCGATTCTAGAATTCTACTTCTGCTATCTCACCATCAAGTGGTTTCTCTCTAAGTATCTCGGCATTCACCCTGACAAGTTTAACGCCCAGTGACTCTACCTCAACCTCTGCTAACTTTTCAACTAGAGGGTCCACAACTGTCACGGATGGAAAAGGTAATTCGAAAACACCTTTAAAAATAATCGTGTGTTTTCTCTGTCGGTGTTGTGTAAGGAATGGGCTCATAATATCTGTTTAGGTCAAAACCAGAAAAAAGATGCCGTTTCAAATTTATCCAAATAGGTGTGTTTATGGGGCCTCGGATTCAAATATTTTATCCTAAGAATTATACCCCTTCATTCATACTTATGTGCTGAGTTCATATTTCATTCTCAAAACGTAAATCATAATGATTCTGGTATTTTATGTAGAACAAACTAGACCTTATGAAGTGAAACTTTACCGGGCTGTTTAAGGGTAAATAAAATTTCAGCAAATATTATGCACCAATGACATCATAGCCAGTAAAATCACGGCTTAACTGACAGACGGCCAATGACATCGCGACTTAATTGACCAATCAGGTCAATAGGCAGAGTTTGGTACCATCAACTGACATGATACAACTTACTTTGACTCTGAACATGACTACCTCAAGGTTTTCGAAACATCAGTCACTGTAAACGAAAGTCCTATTCAGGACTACGTTCACCGGGATCTTATAAACAAGGAAATGTTGGGTCTTACTCCCAGTTGCCTCAGTTGCCTTTCTCTTCTGCCTTCGTCTGAAAATAACTAAAACGAACTGTTTAAATCGCAAATTTAGGAAAACGAAGGAAAAAGAATAGCTGAAAATACATTTCTTTTTAGCGTGGCTTGTTTTAAAAGATAAAATCTATGTTTTATGGTCCTTTACAATTGGTTTTAGTAAACAAGGTGTAGGTGTTTTTTAGTGCTGGCCAACTTTTAGTTGGATCATGACGAGGTTTTGTTTAGCATACTAAAATCTGATCGAAAGAGGCGAATTAATGTCGCTCAGTGGTTGCCAGAGTAAGAAATTAAAAACAATTTCAAAATCACAAGCTTTTCAAAGACAGCTGTAGGTAAGTATCTAAGCTCCGACAATAAGTACGACAAAGAAGAGAGCTCTTTCCGCGTTCGTATTCGTAGTTTCATTGGAAAACAGATCATGTAAAGAAATGTGTTAAAATGTTGTATTTATTTACTTACAATCGTTTTCTAAACTTGATTTATCAAATAGCAAAAAAAACAGTCTCAGTGCCCATCTGTACCATCATAAAAGTTATGCTCTGAGATTGCACAACGATTTCACACTAAAGGCGCTACTATTTTCAAATGTATATACCAATATAATATAGTTAAATATAATGACCAGTAATCCATGTGTTATTATGGATAGCAAGCTGTGAAGGTAACAGAAGTTCGAATGGGAAAGTTTTGCCTTACAAAATACTCGATCGAGCCCCACTAAATACAAAATTATAAAGGGTCAACAAAACAAAATTACGCACTTTTAAATAACAGAAAGACCCACAACTCAAACAAACAAGCAAACAAACGAAATACCCACTAACGTCTTAAGTTGCGAACGCTTTCTAATCCAAACACAACACTGCTCAACAAACATTTCAAATAGGCATGTAGTTTCACAACAAAATTGATTCCTTCTAAATACCTAACGATGGAAAAAGCAGCATAAACTAAAACGCTAAAACCCTTAAACCAACAGATATCAACAGTGACTCGGCCTCCACCTCTGCTACCGTGTCAGCCAGTGCGTCGACCAATGCTTCGACCTCCACATCGGCCAGTGTGTCACCAAGTATCTCGGAGTCCACCTCTGCTAGTCTCTCAGCCAGTGTGTCGACCAGTGTCTCGATCTCCATAACGCCCAGTGTGTCAACAAGTCTCACTGCCTCAACCTCTGCTAGCGTGTCAGCCACTGTGTCAACCAGTGACTCGGCCTCCATCTCTGCTAGCGTTTCAGCCAGTGTGTCAAACAGTGTTTCACTCTCCACATCGCCCAGTGTGTCGCCAAGTGTCTCTGCTTCAACCTCTCCTAGCGTGTCAGCCAGTGTGTCGACCAGTGACTCGGCCTCCACATCGCCCAGTGTCTCACCAAGTATCTCGGCCTCCACCTCTGCTAGTCTCTCAGCCAGTGTGTCGACCAGTGCCTCGACCTCCACATCGACAAGTGTATCACCAAGTGTCCCGGCCTCCATCTCTGCTAGCGTGTCAGCCGGTGTGTCGACCAGTGTCTCGATCTCCATAACGCCCAGTGTGTCAACAAGTCTCACTGCCTCAACCTCTGCTAGCGTGTCAGCCACTGTGTCAACCAGTGACTCGGCCTCCATCTCTGCTAGCGTTTCAGCCAGTGTGTCAAACAGTGTTTCACTCTCCACATCGCCCAGTGTGTCGCCAAGTGTCTCTGCTTCAACCTCTCCTAGCGTGTCAGCCAGTGTGTCAACCAGTGACTCGGCCTCCACATCGCCCAGTGTCTCACCAAGTATCTCGGCCTCCACCTCTGCTAGTCTCTCAGCCAGTGTGTCGACCAGTGCCTCGACCTCCACATCGACAAGTGTATCACCAAGTGTCCCGGCCTCCATCTCTGCTAGCGTGTCAGCCAGTGTGTCGACCAGTGTCTCGATCTCCATAACGCCCAGTGTGTCAACAAGTCTCACTGCCTCAACCTCTGCTAGCGTGTCAGCCACTGTGTCAACCAGTGACTCGGCCTCCATCTCTGCTAGCGTTTCAGCCAGTGTGTCAAACAGTGTTTCACTCTCCACATCGCCCAGTGTGTCGCCAAGTGTCTCCGCTTCAACCTCTGCTAGTGTGACAGCCAGTGTGTCGACAAGTACCTCAGCCTCCACATCGCCCAGTGTGTCAACAAGTCTCACTGCCTCAACCTCTGCTAGCGTGTCAGCCACTGTGTCAACCAGTGACTCGGCCTCCATCTCTGCTAGCGTTTCAGCCAGTGTGTCAAACAGTGTTTCACTCTCCACATCGCCCAGTGTGTCGCCAAGTGTCTCCGCTTCAACCTCTGCTAGTGTGTCAGCCAGTGTGTCGACAAGTACCTCAGCCTCCACATCGCCCAGTGTCTCCCCAGGTATCTCTGCCTCAAACTCTGTTAGTGTCTCTGCCAGTGTGTCGACCAGTGTCTCGATCTCCATAACGCCCAGTGTGTCAACAAGTCTCACTGCCTCAACCTCTGCTAGCGTGTCAGCCACTGTGTCAACCAGTGACTCGGCCTCCATCTCTGCTAGCGTTTCAGCCAGTGTGTCAAACAGTGTTTCACTCTCCACATCGCCTAGTGTGTCGCCAAGTGTCTCCGCTTCAACCTCTGCTAGTGTGTCAGCCAGTGTGTTGACAAGTACCTCGGCCTCCACATCGCCCAGTGTCTCCCCAGGTATCTCTGCCTCAAACTCTGTTAGTGTGTCTGCCAGTGTGTCGACCAGTGACTCGGCCTCCACATCGCTCAGTGTCTCTCCAAGTATTTCGGCCTCAACCTCTGCTAGTATGTCACCCAGTGTTTCCAGCAGTGACTCGGCCTCTGCATCCCCCAGTGTCTCGGCAGGTATATCTGCCTCTATCTCTGCTACAGTTTCAGGCAGTGTATCAAGCAGTGCCTCGGGCTCCAGATCGACCAGTGTGTCGCCAAGTATCTCGGCCTCAACCTCTGCTAGTCTCTCACGAAGTGCTTCGAGGAGTGCCTTGGTCTTCACGTCGACCAGTGTATCTTCAAGTATCTCGCCCTCAACGTCTATTAGTGTGTCAGCCAGTGTCTCGACCAGTGTCTCGACCAGTGCCTCACCCTCCACTACGCCCAGTGTGTCGCCAAGTATCTCGGCCTCAACCTCTGCTAGTCTGACAGCCAGTGTGTCGACCAGTGCCTCGGCTTCGACGTCGACCAGTGTATCATCAAGTGTCTCGGCCTCAACCTCTTCTAGCGTGTCAGCCAGTGTGTCGACCAGTGCGTCAGGCTCTACCTCTGCTAGCATCTCAACAAGTGTGTCGACCAGTGACTCGGCCACCACATCACCCAGTGTGTCACCAGGTGTCTCTACCTCAATCTCTGCTAGCGTATCAACCAGAGTGTCGACCAGTACCTCGGCCTCTGCATCGCCCGGTGTCTCGCCAAGTACTTCGGCCTCAACTTCTGCTAGTGTGTCAACCAGTGACTCGGCGTCTACATCGCCCAGTGTGTCGGCAAGTGTATCCGCCTTTACGTCTGCTAGCGTGTTAACCAGTGCGTCGAGCAGTGCTTCAGCCTCCACATCGACCAGTGTGTCTCCAAGTATCTCGGCCTTTTCCTTGGCTAGTCTCTCAGACAGTGTGTTGAGCAGTACCTCGGCCTTCACATCGACCAGTGTATCGCCAAATACCTCGGCCTCAACCTCTGCTAGTGTGTCAGCCGGTGTGTCGACCAGTGACTCGGCCTCTACATCGTCCAGTGTGTCGATGAGTGTATCCGCCTCCACTTCTGCCAGCGTGTCAGCCAGTGTGCCCACCAGTGTCTCGGCCTCCACCTCTAATAGCGTTTCAGCCAGTGTGTCTAACAGTGTTTCGCTCTCCTTATCGCCCAGTGTGTCGCCAAGTGTCTCTGCCACAACATCTGCTAGTCTGTCAGCCAGTATGTCGACCAGCGCCTCGGCGTCAACATCGACTAGTCTATCACCAAGTTTCTCGGCCTCAACCTCTGCGAGTGTGTCAGCCAGTGCTTCCAGCAGTGACTCGGCCTCTACATCCCCCAGTGTCTCGGCAAGTATATCTGCCTCTATCTCTGCTACAGTTTCAGGCAGTGTATCAAGCAGTGCCTCGGGCTCCAGATCGACCAGTGTGTCGCCAAGTATCTCGGCCTCAACCTCTGCTAGTCTCTCACGAAGTGCTTCGAGGAGTGCCTTGGTCTTCACGTCGACCAGTGTATCTTCAAGTATCTCGCCCTCAACGTCTATTAGTGTGTCAGCCAGTGTCTCGACCAGTGTCTCGACCAGTGCCTCACCCTCCACTACGCCCAGTGTGTCGCCAAGTATCTCGGCCTCAACCTCTGCTAGTCTGACAGCCAGTGTGTCGACCAGTGCCTCGGCTTCGACGTCGACCAGTGTATCATCAAGTGTCTCGGCCTCAACCTCTTCTAGCGTGTCAGCCAGTGTGTCGACCAGTGCGTCAGGCTCTACCTCTGCTAGCATCTCAACAAGTGTGTCGACCAGTGACTCGGCCACCACATCACCCAGTGTGTCACCAGGTGTCTCTACCTCAATCTCTGCTAGTGTATCAACCAGAGTGTCGACCAGTACCTCGGCCTCTGCATCGCCCGGTGTCTCGCCAAGTACTTCGGCCTCAACTTCTGCTAGTGTGTCAACCAGTGTGTCAACCAGTGACTCGGCGTCTACATCGCCCAGTGTGTCGGCAAGTGTATCCGCCTTTACGTCTGCTAGCGTGTTAACCAGTGCGTCGAGCAGTGCTTCAGCCTCCACATCGACCAGTGTGTCTCCAAGTATCTCGGCCTTTTCCTTGGCTAGTCTCTCAGACAGTGTGTTGAGCAGTACCTCGGCCTTCACATCGACCAGTGTATCGCCAAATACCTCGGCCTCAACCTCTGCTAGTGTGTCAGCCGGTGTGTCGACCAGTGACTCGGCCTCTACATCGTCCAGTGTGTCGATGAGTGTATCCGCCTCCACTTCTGCCAGCGTGTCAGCCAGTGTGCCCACCAGTGTCTCGGCCTCCACCTCTAATAGCGTTTCAGCCAGTGTGTCTAACAGTGTTTCGCTCTCCTTATCGCCCAGTGTGTCGCCAAGTGTCTCTGCCACAACATCTGCTAGTCTGTCAGCCAGTATGTCGACCAGCGCCTCGGTGTCAACATCGACTAGTCTATCACCAAGTTTCTCGGCCTCAACCTCTGCGAGTGTGTCAGCCAGTGCTTCCAGCAGTGACTCGGCCTCTACATCCCCCAGTGTCTCGGCAAGTATATCTGCCTCTATCTCTGCTACAGTTTCAGGCAGTGTATCAAGCAGTGCCTCGGGCTCCAGATCGACCAGTGTGTCGCCAAGTATCTCGGCCTCAACCTCTGCTAGTCTCTCACGAAGTGCTTCGAGGAGTGCCTCGGTCTTCACATCGACCAGTGTATCTTCAAGTATCTCGCCCTCAACGTCTATTAGTGTGACAGCCAGTGTCTCGACCAGTGCCTCACCCTCCACAACGCCCAGTGTATCACCAAGTACCTCAGCCTCAACCTCTGCTAGTGTGTCAGCCAGTGTGTTGACCAGTGACTCCGCCTCTACATCGCCCAGTGTGTCGACGAGTGTATCCGCCTCCACTTCTGCCAGCGTGTCAGCCAGTGTGTCAACCAGTGTTTCGGCTTCCACCTCTAATAGCGTTTCAGCCAGTGTGTCTAACAGTGTTTCGCTCTCCTTATCGCCCAGTGTGTTGCCAAGTGTCTCTGCCACAACCTCTGCTAGTCTGTCAGCCAGTATGTCGACCAGCGCCTCGGCGTCAACATCAACTAGTCTATCACCAAGTTTCTCGGCCTCAACCTCTGCTAGTGTGGCAGCCAGTGCTTCCAGCAGTGACTCAACAAGTATATCTGCCTCCATCTCTGCTACAGTTTCAGGCAGTGTATCAAGCAGTACCTCGGGCTCCAGATCGACCAGTGTGTCGCCAAGTATGTCAGCCTCAACCTCTGCTAATCTCTCACAAAGTGCTTCGAGCAGTGCCTTGGTTTTCACATTGACCAGTGTATCCCCAAGTATCTTGTCCTCAACGTCTGTTAGTGTGTCGGCCAGTGTCTCGACCAGTGCCTCACCCTCCACAACGCCTAGTGTGTCGCCAAGTATCTCGGCCTCAACCCTTGCTACTCTGACAACCAGTGTGTCCACCAGTGCCTCGGCTTTGACGTCGACCAGTGTATCAGCAAGTGTCTCGGCGTCAACCTCTTCTAGTGTGTCAGCCAGTGTGTCGATCAGTGACTCCACATCGGCCACCACATCGCCCAGTGAGTCACCAGGTGTCTCTGCCTCAATCTCTGCTAGAGTATCAACCAGAGTGTCTACCAGTACCTCGGCCTCCGCATCACCCGGTGTCTCACCAAATACCTCGGCCTCAACCTCTGCTAGTGTGTCAGCCAGTGTGTCGATCAGTGACTCGGCGTCTACATCGCCCAGTGTGTCGGCAAGTGTTTCCGCCTTCACATCTGCTAGCATGTCAGCCAGTGCGTCGAGCAGTGCTTCAGCCTCCACATCGACCATTGTGTCTTCAAGTATCTCGGCCTCTTCCTTGGCTAGTCTCTCAGACAGTGTGTTGAGCAGTACCTCGGCCTTCACATCGACCAGTGTATCGGCAAATACCTCACCAAGTTTCTCGGCCTCAACCTCTGCTAGTGTGTCAGCCAGTGCTTCCAGCAGTGACTCGGCCTCTACATCCCCCAGTGTCTCGGCAAGTATATCTGCCTCTATCTCTGCTACAGTTTCAGGCAGTGTATCAAGCAGTGCCTCGGGCTCCAGATCGACCAGTGTGTCGCCAAGTATCTCGGCCTCATTCTCTGGTAGTCTTTCACGAAGTGCTTGGAGCAGTACCTCGGTCTTCACATCGACCAGTGTATCCTCAAGTATCTCGCCCTCAACGTCTATTAGTGTGTCAGCCAGTGTCTCGACCAGTGCCTCAGCTTCGATGTTGACCAGTGTATCACCAAGTGTCTCGGCCTCAACCTCTTCTAGCGTGTCAGCCAGTGTGTCGACCAGTGCGTCAGCCTCCACCTCTGCTAGCGTCTCAACAAGTGTGTCGACCAGTGACTCGGCCACCACATCGCCCAGTGTGTCACCAGGTGTCTCTGCCTCAATCTCTGCTAGCGTATCAACCAGAGTGTCGACCAGAACCTCAGCCTCCGCATCGCCCAGTGTCTCGCCAAGTACCTCTGCCTCAACCTCTGCTAGTGTGTTAGCCACTGTGTCGACCAGTGACTCAGTGTCTACATCGCCCAGTGTGTTGGCAAGTGTATCCTCTTTCACATCTGCTAGCGTGTCAGCCAGTGTGTCGAGCAGTGCTTCAACCTCCACATCGACCAGTGTGTCTCCAAGTACCTCGGCCTCTTCCTCTTCCTCAGCTAGTCTCTCAGACAGTGTGTTGAGCAGTACCTCGGCCTTCAAATCAACCAGTGTATCGCCAAATACCTGGGCCTCAACCTCTGCTAGTGTGTCAACCAGTGTGTCGATCAGTGACTCAGCGTCTACATCGCTTAGTGTGTCGGCAAGTGCATCCGCCTCCACTTCTGCTAGCGTGTCAGCCAGTGTGTCCACCAGTGTCTCGGCCTCCACCTCTAATAGCATTTCAGCCAGTGTGTTTAACAGTGTTTCGCTCTCCTTATCGCCCAGTGTGTCGCCAAGTGTCTCTGCCACAACCTCTGCTAGTCTTTCGGCCAGTGTGTCGACCAGCTTTTCGGCATCGACAGTGACCAGTGTATCACCAAGTTTCTCGGCCTCAACCTCTGCTAGTGTGTCAGCCAGTGCTTCCAGCAGTGACTCGGCCTCTACATCCCCCAGTGTCTCGGCAAGTATATCTGCCTCCATCTCTGCTACAGTTTCAGGCAGTGTATCAAGCAGTGCCTCGGGCTTCAGATCGACCAGTGTGTCGCCAAGTATCTCAGCCTCAACCTCTGCTAGTCTTTTACGAAGTGCTTCGAGCAGTGCCTCGGTCTTCACATCGACCAGTGTATCTTTAAGTATCTCGCCCTCAACGTCTATTAGTGTGTCAGCCAGTGTCTTGACCAGTGCCTCACCCTCCACAACGCTTAGTGTGTCGCCAAGTATCTCGGCCTCAACCTCTGCTGGTCTGACAGCCAGTGTGTCGACCAGTGCCTCGGCTTCGACGTCGACCAGTGTATCACCAAGTGTCTCGGCCTCAACCTCTTCTAGCGTGTCATTCAGTGTGTCGACCAGTGCGTCAGCCTCCATCTCTGTTAGCGTATCAGCCAGTATGTCGACCAGTTCCTCGATCTCCCCATCGACCAGTGTATTGCCAAGTGTCTTGGCCTCCACCTTTGCTAGCCTGTCAGCCAGTGTGTCGACCAGTGTTTCGTCCTCCAACTCTGCTAGCGTGTCAGCCAGTGTGTCGATTAGTGCCTCGATCTCGACATCGCCCAGTTTGTCGCCAAGTTTCTCTGCCTTTACCTCTGCTAGCGTGTCAGCCAGTTTTTCATTTAGTCAAAGGATTTCTATAACTGCTAGTTCGAGGATTTTACCTTCAACTCCTAGTAAGAGTTGGTATTTGTTTTTTTATTATGTTGTGTTTTGGATGTGTTGCCTTAGACACAGTTGACCACGTAATTGTCATCTATAATTTTGTCAAATATGACCTGGTCTGAAATGTAGTCAGTTGTTTTCCTTCCTACCTTTTTTCTAGGATTCTAGAATGTTGCTTTAATGGCCATCCATTTTCCCCTTGTGAAATATCTTACTGTTTTGTTTAAGTTTTTTTATTGGTTCATGACCTCTTCTTATTTGCCAAACTATTTTAACAAGTGCATTGCTGGAATGTATGTGGATGTCAGTAGTATCGGCTTTTTATCCACTATGATCTTAAACAATGATCATCACTTAGGTAGTCAACGTTAACTCTTGGCTAAGAGCTAACAAGTGTAACCTTAATATATATTCCATCAGTGTACATATCTAGAGCAACGAAATCAAGAGTTGTCTTTCAAAGTCTCTTGGACTAACAATTGACGAGAGCCTCTCCTTGTGCGAGCATATCATAAATATTTTAAAAAAGATTTTCAGGAATCGGCGCCTTGAAACGTTTGAGACCAAACAATCATTTACGCATTCTCGGCAGCAAAAATAAATAAGACCTTAGTTGATTCCCACTTTATGTACTGCTGCAGTGTATGGTATGGTCTCATCTACACTTTGAACGATAAACTTCAAAAATTACAAAACTGCGAGGCTACCGTAATTGCCAAATTTAGATATGACGCTAGTATAGATCCTTTTCTTGCTTTGATGGGAAAGGGTTCAGTTATTTGACCAAAGAAAGGGCGGTTATCATGTTCAAAACGCTAAAGAAGCAAATGTCCCTACCCCCCCCCCCCCCACACACACACACACACACACACACACACACACACACTCTGCTCGTGACATTTTTTTTTTTTTACAATATCTGTCACTCTGGGAACAGCGTGCAAGTTTCCAAACCAAGCAGTAGCTTTCTTAAGCTCCGTTGTTTGTATTCAGGGGCTGCTCTTTGGGATGGACTACCATCAGTCAGGACTACAAAGCCATTAAACCTTACAAGGTTTAAAGATGGAATAAATGTCTATCATTCATCAATGGGTACCCACACGGCAAAAACGAAAACTAGAATTTTAGGTTTTCATTATCTTCAAATACTGATGTTTTTAACCGTATCTAAATGGAGTACTTCTACGTCCATGTCTATGCACCCGCAATTGGCGAGTTATATTTTAACAGAAAAGCCCCACTATAGCAGATTAGAACAAAAAAGATAGTCGAAGTAATCTTCAAATATAGGTCTACAACATATTTACTTATTTATATTTACATATTTACTATTGTTGAGACGTTGTGCATGGTGAAATTGTTTATCAACCAGCCTAATGAAAAGTGTGGTTTAAGCCTTCATAGAAGGAAAGATAAATGTCACACGAAGCACACTCGCTTAAAGTTAAGATTGCCTTTTTATTGTGCTTTTTCTTTCTCCTTTGAAGCAATTGCACCTGTGAGCAATCTTTTTCCGTTTGGGCCAAAGGAAAATGATGATGAGCTCATAGCGGAGCCATCTTGCAATGACGAAGTGATCTGCCAAAGTATCAGAGCGGGCCGTTTTGGATTTGAATTCTTCCAGAGGAGACGTTTCAGACTGAATGTAGGTATCGGTCTAATTGTTATTGCTGCCTAAAGGGCTGCAGGGGTCTTGGCTTTTGGGCCCCTCCTTCTTTTATATATCCTGCTTCAAGGTTTTTACTACGTTTCCTTCATTTGTTCAGATTGTTCTTCATATTTGTATCTAATTTTATACACAACTAAACAAGACACGTCTCTGTTAGTACCGGGGAAAAAAGCCAAACGGCATCTTTGTAGCTTTCGATAAGCTAGGGGACTGTTAAGTGCTTTAATTGACTTGTTTCTTAAAACAGATAAAGAAACAGACGGTCATAACTGGAGCAAAAAGCCCACTTGTCAAACTATTTACAAAGAGGATATCTTACATATCCGCGCGAAGATACGAAATTTCTTCTTGAGTCTTAAGCGAACGAGTGAAATATTCTCGATTACTCAAAGAGAATAATCGTATCTCCAAGCGGCCATGTATTGTTCTATTTTTTATACAAACACCAATGAGATACCAAACTATTTCGCTTTGATATCATTTGGCCGCGAAAGGTGCGGTTTATAATGTAGCCATGACAACGGTGATCTTTACAAGGCTGAAGATCAGTATCAAGTTTTCGCGCAAAAGCTTACCTGGTATTTCATTAGTGGTTATGTAATAATTCACATTCTTTTACTTTAGATATTTAAACACAGTGATGTTAATACAATTCCTATCGACGCCCAAAAATTTCATAATAGCTTCTTCGAAAATCACATACTCTTAGACAAAAGTAAACCTTATTCTATTCAAATCGACATCAATTTATATAACAATTAAATTCGACTAAAATATCACTCATGGGTATCACTTCTCCTGCTTTGCTAGATATGTTTCAATGGTAAAATCCAGTTTAACGAAAGATGGAGTGTGCGGTGGCCCCAGAAGTTTGGTATTTACAGATGGCTACGTTCAAATGCGTTCATTGCACCATTCTGGGCAAGGGTAGAACATAGAGCATTTAACACAGGAAATTCCAAGGTTTATTATCACGCTTACGAGCAAAGCAACCAGAACACGGATCAAACAAGTAACATACTCCGTCTGGCCTCACGTCATGTTCAGAATTACACTAACGATGAAAAATTTAAAAACTTTGAAGCCACTTGGGTTCTGGTCGTCACTTGGGTAAATGTCTGCCCTTACGACGAATGTACGGAACGTTGTAGTTTGGTAAGTCATGATTTTCACATTAATTACATTTTTCAGACCTTTTTCTTACGCACTGTCATTCTTTGGGACAAACGCTAGCTTTTGCGTCGGTGGTTTGACCGTTTTTCATACCTATTTTAGATGCTTCAAACAGTAAGCTCTTTAATTCAGCAACTTTAGATTGATGATTAGTTTTCGAATACACCTTGACACGGTTTTCGTTTGAGAATCTAATGTCGAATAATTTCCGTAAAACGGCTTTTCTGAAAAAAATATGAATTTTATAACTAAAGATTCACTCCTAACGGTTCTACCGATAAAAATTGAGGGTATTATATGCAGCTGCATGCGCTAGAACAACTTTGTATTCTTTTTTGTCTGTAAACATTTTTCTTCCTTTCGACTAAAATTTCCCGGGAAAAATTGCAGACAAATATATGGAAAATCTAATACAAACGTCTGGAGAAATTTAAGCACATTTACGACCCCAAAAATTTGTTAGTAAAATCCTTTGCTGTAGCTTTAGTTTGCAGTTTAGTTTTTTTTTCAGAACAGCTGTTTTACTCAAATTATTCGACATTACATTCTCCTCATACAAACACTGTAATTTCTCACGCGGTTGCCTACTCGTCAAGATGGCTTTCAAAACCGTGACAAGGTCTATAAAACTTCGCTCGCTGTACTACATTAATGTTTATTGATTGCTTTGTTAGTCCTGTACTAGCCCGCGAATAGCGCCGTCTCTCGTAGTTCTTTTGTCGCTGCGGATGTGTTCCGCGCACGCAGGACTAGCGTCTTCGCCATTTTTTATGCCAGGTGTTGGATCTATGTTATAAGCGGGAAAATGGTAACGTGAGAAACAAGACAAACTTAGCTCAATGGGAAGCGCTTGTTGATTGAGTGGGGATTAAGTGCACTATTTTGAAAGACATTTTTGCCAAAATTTTTTTCGACCTTATGCCTTCGTTTGGTGAACATGGAGACTTCAGACTGCCATGTTTTTGGGTGGAATGATTGGCGAGATTAAAATAGCGACCGCGTCTTAGAAGTTTTCTTTTTAATTTTTTAAATATCCTCAACATATTTCCAACATGATCGTGGAAACAGTGACAAGGTCATTGTCCCGTTTCGCCCATAACTAGTAGGGGGAGTAGTGTTCAGGTCATGCATTTGACGGCTTGTGTTAAAATTCATCGCCAGTTTCATTTCAGTTTCAAAATGGCATTTACTGAATAAATCGTCTTATAATTTGTGACTATATTACCTTCCAGTTTTGTTTTAAATAACGTATTCCGGGGGGGGGGGGGGGGAGGAGGATACTCAACAAAGATTTATACAGGAAGGCTCCGCCCTGAGGTCCAGCCCTTACCTTTCAATATTCTATTTTTGACAACAAAGGTGCCCCTTTCTTATACTGTAATAACCCGCAACTAAGAACCTGTTTTTTAAGAACCTGGTAGACTAAAAGTCGTAAATTAGTCCCCCTCCATACCAGAACCTGTTTAGCCTAAATTTGAAACAGTTTTTTATTTTCTAAAATCTATATAAAAAAAAATTCTGTACGCTTGGGAAAATAAGATAAGTCAACATTCAGAACCCTCTTTGGAGACATAAATGTCTTGATGATCACTCCCACTACAATGTATTGGATGCAGATTTCATATAAGTAATAAGCTGAATATAAGACTAAATACTCGTAGCCTCAACGTGCTTTTTCTTCAGAAAATAAGAAGCTATTTAAGAACCTACATAGCCTAAATTTGTGCTAATTACCATTTATGTGAGAACCTGCTTATGCTAACTTGGGAAAATGCGGTTATTAGTCGTACTTACTTGCCATTGACAAATGTTACGCCATTCACATACCTAGTTTAGAACTTTGCATCCCTTTTATCTGCTGTAAAATGCACTGAATAAGTAAATACGAATAAATCACTAGACCAGGATGTTTTCTCGGGTTTTTCGCAATTATAAAATGCATCTGTTGGCCGATTTGAGCCTATTTACAGACCGAAATGACAGACCAGTTCTATCAGTTCATATACTTCAATTGATGAAATCCCAGCCCTTTCATATGTAGCCGAAGACTGACAAAGGTACTCCTTTCGAGCGTAGCCTCCCCGTTTTAAAATAATCTTGCTTAGGCTTGCTTGTCGGCCTCCACTCGTTTTCTGAGTGCAGAGTGACTGAATGAGTGTTTGAAAGTGTGATTGCCTATGGGTTCTTTTTAACTTGCTGGCACAGTTTAATTGAATCCAGTCAATTGAGTCTTGCGAGATCATTGGTTCGAATCCCGTTGAAGTCCCGGAATTCTTTTCGGATTTATTTGCCATTACTTAAATTGCAATTACCACTGTGACAGTCATATCTTCGTTAAAAAAAATTGTATTTTCGCAGTTCACTTCATCTTCATGTAACATTTAACTTGCTACAAAGTTGTTTACAGTTTCTTAAATCTTCCCGGCTCTACATTGTTTATAGGGATGTCAAGATGTCGAAAATAGCTATGAACAGGTTAAAGATTTATCGCTGTACCACTGGCTAAAATAATGTCCTGGCTTTTATGTTTTGTAGAGGAACACTTTTCAAGCAGTCATCATAACAGACTGGGGTAACACGTTTCTGATGTACAACTACCCTTCAGGAGGAATCGAGTGGACAGTTAATGCTCCTGTGTAAGTCATACATATAAAGAATCAAAGGCCTAGGCCAAACGTCGAACGTTTCATGAGACGAACCAAACTTAGTGAAAAATTCGACGTCTGGCTCAGTTAAGTTCGTCTGAATGAGTTTGGATCGCCCAACACGTTCTATCCGTCTGCTTCCTCTGGATAGAACGTCTGAAGATCATCTCGGGGACAAACGTTGATCTTCACATGCAACAAACTAGACTAGTAAAGTAAATGCTATTTAACCTCGTTCGGGAGAAAATTTATCAGAATTGCTTTTTGGTCTGATTCAGTTGATTGGTTCGAAGCGTTCTAAGTTCGAAGTGTGACCCGACAGACGATCGTCACTTAATTTAGTTCGACCCAAACTAAAATTTGGTTCGTCTTATGAAAGTTCGACGTTCTAAGCCGAACGTCGAACTTTCATGAGACGCCTTACACATCACTAGGTTATTGCTGTTAAGTGAGCTTGAAATGTTTAGAGGGAGCACTTCTTTGTTGTTGTTTTTGTGGCTTTTAGGCTGTTTTTAATGTCTTTTTGGGACTTTTGTGCCTTTCTGCTGTGGGTTGCAAGGTTTTGTTTTAATATTAAAATACGTTTTAACTCAGTTTAAACGTTGGATCAATTCATATTCAATAGTCAAAGAAATGTAATAATATGTCAGATCCCGAGGGAAACAGTTTTGTTTTCCCAAGAGTCCTAATGTTGGAAAAATCAGGACTCGAGGGAAAGCAAAACAAACTGGTTTCCAGAGGGACCTGACATTAAGTGTTTTGTTAATTATTTCTAGACTTTCACTTCAACGTGCTTCAACAGCAACAAAAGAATACGCTTAAGCGGAGCGAATCAAAACAGTCGACTCGGTACTTATAAGAACACACGGAATGATTTACAAAGTACTTTCCTTATATTATCTGCGTCTTTTTCCTCCACTAGCTGCTGTTTCTCTTCTAGGATAACTTTGAAAATCGTTGCTTTTTAGTTGGGGCTTCAAGTTTTTGTTGTGTTCATTCACGAAAAAGAAGACTGGCAGCCAGTGGCAAGACCTGGCAGTGTTTTTCTCGCCTTCTGTCACGCCACTTTCCAACATGCTTTGATCACGTGCTGTAATGTATCACGATTAGGATACATTTAAGCAATAGACCACACTTTCTATGGGTTTACCGGCTTTAAAGGCTTGTAAATCACGAGCCGAAGGGGAGTGATTTACAAGCTTTTCGCGTGTTCTCCCAACATCCCAAGTCTGTTATCACGCTGGTAAACCCATAGAAAGTGTGGTCTATTGCGTTTATAAAATATCTTTAAGTTTTTTATGATTTTACCGGTATAATAAAACATAGGTTTTTAACCAATCAGAACGCGCGAACTATCGTTGTTATTTTATAATTGGAAATTATCTTTCCTGCAGATCTGAATATGCTGAATGGACAGATGTGTATGGTATTCCAGTAGCCGGATGGAGCGCTGAAGGCATTCACAATCTCAACTTGGAAGGGTGAGGCGTGCTAGTTACCCTGTGGCCCGCGCCGCAGACGAAACTAAACTCTGTTTAAGTCTGTCTGTGAAACAGCGCCGAAATCCTTCTTCTGGCTACCCACCGGTGTACTGGGATTTGAGTACGCGCCATAATTAACCTATTCAAAATTCCATCGTCGATTTGCCCACCAAGGTGAAGGAAATTCGAAACGCTCTTTCGGTAATTCGTTGATTCCGTTGGGGCCCAGAACAAGGATATCAGCGATGCTTCGCAGACGTTACTAACCGGGGACTTGAATTACGCCTGCGACACAGGCTAGTTACCCTGCAGTAAATTATTTTTCTGTAAAAGCTCAAGAGTGACAAAATGTAAGATAAAAATCCACTACAGTGTACTTGTATTTACCTGGAAGAAACTCTATTAGAGTGGAATCCACGGAATGCTGTCTTTTCCTTCACGACTTGACAATAAGTCACGACAAGGAAATGAACGTATCTTTCAAAAGTTCTCTTAATTTGGCAAAACTTTCCTGTGGCAATCTGATTGCTTTTAAACAAAGATTTAATTTATCTTTAATTTATTGCAATACTTCTCATGCCCTATGCCCTTTTGTTCAAAATAAAGGTTCAGGTGAATGTATGTACTTTTTTATATACATGCATGTATACCTGCGCCATACCTTTTAAAAGGGGTAGAAAATACGGACTTCAACGATGTTAAAATGCTCCATCACTGGGTCTCTATTTGGCTCATTCTGTATGCAATTCTCTTCCCTTGAAAAGGATGTACTATCCAGATTTTCTCCAAACTTGGCACAAGCTTAAGTGAAACCCATATACATGTGTATAGGACACTGCAATAAAGAGATGGGGTCACCATGCTTGTTTTCGCCCTCCGTGCTCGTAATTACCATACTAATGGTATGATGATTCCATGATCCCATGCTAATGGTATGGGGTTTAAGGCCTGGGTCAAAGGTGTGTTCGAAGCATATGAATGATTGGCAATATCTCTCCCTAGAAGACCTAGAAAAAAACTAATTTTTCCCTAAAAGTAAATCTTGAGGTTTTCTTGTGCCTTCACCTTTAATTTTTGTCACATGACACGTGACCAAAAAGTGAAAATGAAGGAAATTGGCGAATATCATTGTGGCGAATTTACTTCGTTTGGATAAACAAATTGGCATTTCTGAAAGAGGATAAACATACCAAACTATTATGTTTGGAATGAATGTACGCGAAGCTTAATATCAAAGTTTTAAATAATTCAAGATTAAATTTACCCTCTAATTTTTTTATTGAAGTGCAATGGACGGTCATTCCAAGCATAAAGTGTTAGAGATATTTAATAAGAATTAGAAAAATGCTATTGCTCGATTTCTATTTTTTAAACCGGTCACCATTTGGTCTAAAATTAAAGATTTTTTGGCATATGGTCACATGACATATCACGAGACATTACAAATTACTTCTCAAACTCATTAATAATTCATTAAGAAAATACAAAGGAAATTAATGTTTAATGAGTGTTTGGAAATCGGATGAAACACTGCTTAGTATTTGCATCCTTAATTTCTCCTTCAAAAATGATTTTGTTTGAGAAGAAATATCAAACATTCGACACAGTGTTTCATCACCAGATGAAACACCTCGAAGTTCGTCAAAAATACACCGCTGCGCGTCGTATTTTCAACTCTCTTCTCGGTGTTTCATCTGGTGATGAAACACTGCATCTCATGTTTGATATATTACTTGAAATATTGCCAAACTCAAGCATTAATGACAATAACTGCGTTATTTACCCGCGACAGCCTTTAAAGCGCAAAGTATAGTGGGGCCGAGCAATGCCTGAAATAATATCAACCAAACATAATGGGGTTAATAACGACAACTGAACGGAGGCAATTCACGCAGGTTTGTGGAGGATCTGAAGTCGGGATTACCGTAAACAATTCCAGCCAGCGATCAGGGCAAGACTTGGACTCGGGGCCTCCTTTGGGCAAACCACTCGGCCACGCTATCTCCTGTTCAATTTTTTGCTAGTTCCTGGAGTGGCTTGTTGTGTTGTGCTGTAATATTTGACTTTTTTGTGATCGCTAAACACTTGATAGACACAAAATATTATACTATTGTTTTATACAGGTCAGGTACTTTGCTGGGAATGTATAACCTGGACAACGGGATTGGAAATACAGGCACGTTGGGCAGATATTTTTGGAGAATAGAAAACCAGGAAAGAGACAGTGACATAAAAAAGTGCATCGATTGGATTACTTTTCAAGACGACGTGAAGTTTAGGTCTTGGTATGCTCAGCAGTTTCGATCTCGACGTTTTAACCGGCGTCTGGCATGTCCGTGCACTATATGGCAGGCACTTCTGGACAGGGGACGATTCTTTCTAGACTTTTCATACTCGTCTTCAAACTTTTGTTTTAGATCCAGAAGTTCCAGGATCTTTTTTCATATCAGTGATGATCTTGGCTTTGTCTTTTTTCGGATAAGACAACTCTGCTGTTACACGAGCCCTTTCAGTGACCTTGGTTTCCTTATAACTGGTCCCCCCGACGGAGGTCACGTTATAGCGGAACGACTTTTTAGCGTGAGAGAGGTTATAACAGACAAAGACGCCGAAACATTTTGCTGTGCTGATCCAGATTTGTGCAATGAATATTACTTTTATCGCCCAAGTGATGATTGCTCTTTTTACCGACCTCGTAGGAGACGTAAGTTTTTGTTGTTGTGCTACCCCTTTCTTTAAACAAGGATGTCTTATTTAGTGCTATTAGAGGCTGAAAAGAGAGTATCGAGGTTTATTTTTTTCGTATCTAGAGCCTAAAAAAATTGTTTAAAATCTCTAGAAACTGATGCTTAAAAGCTTCAGTGCGATTACTATAATCGGGGCCACCTAGACAAAGTTGACAATTCGGATTACAGGAAAATAACAATATATCATTTGTTTCCGAGAAAGTTAGGCCCGGTTTAGACGGCGCTCCACTCATCTGCCGAACCTAACTGATGAATTAACTACGGCAAAAGTGTGGCGTCTGAATCTACAGAGAGACTCTGAGACATTCCTAAAGCTCTTTTATATTTTTTGGAGACAATTATAATGTTCGAATTTGTGAAATGTACCAATGTATTTACATCGTCAATGTATTTTTAGCATAATTCATGCTCAAAATGCATTTCGCGTATTTCCTTCACTGCCCAAAACCACGTTTACTGCCAGGAGCTGTGCAGTATCTTGAGAGGTAAAGCTTTTAAAAGGTCGAGTACTCTGTTTCTCCTCATTTAATCCCCTAATAACTTGCTATGTTGTTCCAGGTTGGTTCTGGGGTGATCCTCATTTTAAGACACTAGATGGTGGGAATTATACGTTCAACGGCCTTGGTGAATATGTAATGATCGATGCACAAGATGGGGTATTCCAATTACAAGCTAGGACACGCCTTGCCCAACAAAATTCGACTAATGCCACAATTTTCTCAGCCGGTGCTGCTAAAGAAGAAAACACAAGCATCGTTGAAGTAAAAGTCAAGAAAGGAGGTGAGACATACTGGGATACACAGGAGCAGTCAGATTGACTGAATGACCTGAAAATTCTTTTCTGATCGGTCACACTGAGGCCACCAAATTCACACTTTGCTCACTGTGTGCTCAACAATTCAGCCTTTTTGAATATCCAAAAACTTAATGACTTTTAAACGTTTTATTTTTTTTTTAGGTGGAATCGACATTTTGATTGAAGAAACAATTTACCCTAACTACGCCAACCTGACGAATCAAACCATAGAAGTCGGCGGAAACCTTTCTTTCTCGAAACCAGAAGCAAACTGTGTAGAGGTTTATTTTCCCTCAACAACTTCCGTGCAGTTCTGCGAGAAAAGAGAAATGCTGTCCTTTGTGGTTACTCTTAGCGAAGATTACAGAAACAGCACCAGAGGGTTACTAGGTACTTGGAATGATAATCCTAATGACGACTTCACATTGCCTGATGGGACGGTATTGTCTCCATCTTCAACCTCAAGGGAAATTCACTTCGACTTTGGCGTTAAATGTGAGTTGTTGTTGTTGTTATTATTATTATTATTATTATTATTATTGTTATTGTTATTGTTATTATTATTATTATTATTATTATTATTATTATTATTATTATTATTATTATTATTATTATCTCTTCTGTCACAGTCTTTGCTGGTTTTCTTTATGTGCATCATCATACACTGAGCACCTTCCTGAGGATTCGTGCAGACCCCAGCATGCAGATCTTTGGATCTCTGTCACAGTAGCTCTCTCTGATAATTTTTTGATGTTTTCTACCATCCCCTTCTTTACTGTACCAAGCGCACCAACAACCACAGGGATCACCACGGTTTTCATATGCCACATTGTCTGTATTTCTAGTTCTAGGTCTTTGTACTTGCCTTTCTTTTCCATTTCCTTCAGTGCGATGTTTCCATCTGTGGAACAGTCAACATCAATCAGTTATTATTATTTTAAGTCAGGAATGAAACAGCTTTTAATGTTTTTATATTTGATTTAATATTTTTCTGATTGTTATAACATATTTATTTATTTATTTATTTAGATTAGCTACATGGTGATCTGTCTTACATGGAGTGTTCCACTCTTTTATAAATTATCCTTAAGGCTTTGTCTGTGTGTACATTTAGATTTATTTGCCATTAAATTGTAATAAATAAATAAATAATTAAATAAATTATTGTCTCTTCTATGATACTCTTTGCTGGTGTTCTTTTCGTGCATCAGCCGGGCGCAAACAATACACCTGGAGCATCAGTCTCTCAAGTCAATCATTCTGTTCATACACTGAGGACCTTTCTGAGGATTCGCGCAGATCCCAGCAGGCAGTTCTTTTGGATCTCTGTCACAGTAGCTCCCTCTGATACTTTCTTGATCTTTTCTACCATCCCCTTCTTTACTGTACCAAGTGCACCAACAACCACAGGGATCACTACGGTTTTCATATGCCACATTCTCTGTATTTCTAGTTCTAGGTCTTTGTACTTGCCTTTCTTTTCGATTTCCTTCAGTGCAATGTTTCTATCTGATGGAACAGTCATATCAATCAGTTTGCAGGTGGAATTCACTGAATCTTTAACAATGGTGTCTGGTCTATTCCTGTTATAGTTCTATCAGTATTGACTGGCATGTCCCACATGATGGTTATGTTGTTGTTGTTGTACCATCTGTCTGTAATCTCGATATCATGATCTTTACAGATGCTCCAATGGAGCAATGGATATGTTGCAGCATTATTGTACCTGGAGATGTACTCTGTTTAGGCTAATACCTCACACCCAGATACAATATGGTCTACTGTCTCTTCATGTTGCGAACACATTTGCTCTCCACTTGCTGGCTACATATTACATTCTGGTAGTTTCTGGCGTTTATTGCCTGGTCTTGAACTGCGACAAGTAGTCCCTCTGTTTCTCCTTTCAGATTACTTGAAAACCATTTGTAATTATTATTATTATTGTTATTATTATATACGATATACTAGTGTAATTGCAACTGATTTTCTCTCTCAACTTCCGAGTCCAAACCATGGACTTTGGGAGGCAAAGAGGGTTTCTACTTGATAGAGAGCACCCACCTGAGAAGGTGGGCTGTAGAAAGAGGAGTTATTTTCTGGAGTTCATGTATGTTGATGTTGCCAGGGACTATTATTATTATTATTATTATTATTATTATTATTATTATTATTATTATTATTATTACAAGTGATACCGGTAAAGGTAAATTATAATCATCACTATATGAAGCTTCGAGTTGAAACCTTAGAATAATTTGATCAAAAAGGGTTAGCTTTTTCGTCTTTCTTCGGTGCTGCATATTTATACGATGAAGTCACGGTTCGAGGTTGTCCGCTATAGTGAGAAGTGATTCCATTTGCTTTTATTGAAATAGATGGGTGAAAATTGATCGCTCCTTTTGATATACAAACCATGTTCAGTGACGTACAATCATGTCAAAGAGAAAGTAAAATCAATTATTACAGCTCATTCTTAAGTCGCGGCACGAGTCGATTTATAAAATGAATTTAAAAAGAGAGATACGAATTGCTCTTACTGAAAAGAAAACAACAACTTAATAACAGCCCACAAACCACTAAGCTGAAGCTTGTGACATGTTAGGCCCCTTTCAAACGTGGAATTTGTTATGAGTGCCGAGCACCTATTTTAGTCGATGAAAGTAATTAAATACGGCAGTTGATTCAGAGGTCGGATATGATGGTGCCGCATTAAACTCCGGTTGTTGTAAATATTCCCAGTCTCTGGGAATTTTTTTTTATCCAATATGGTAAAGGGTTTCTATAATTAATGCATTATATTCGGCACATGTGAAATGCGACTTCTGAATCAAGTGTTGAACCTAACTCGAATTTTCGACTGTTTCAGTCGCAGATTCGACAAAGTCGTATTTAATTTGAAACTGTCCAGTTTAGTTAATTCATACGTCCCATCTCAAAGCAGTTACCTCTCGAATTAAATTAGGCACATGTGCAAGTCGACGATTAAGCTGGGTAATGATAACAACGTCCAGTATTACCAAACTATACCGGTAGATACGCTATGATACATACCGCATTTTTTATATTCATGTAAACTTCGTTTTTAATTTACCACATTATTTTACTAGCTATATGCACAACACAGGGAAAAAAAGAAATTTTTAACAAAGGAAAAAAAATAAGGTTACGAAAAATTTGCTTCAAGGTCATTCGAAATCGGACCCTCATAATCAGTTAGAATTAAAAGCTATCACCTCTATCCACTGGACCACCTAAACGCTAACGGTAAACGCTGACAATTCAAGTTTAAAAGAGGTATATATTCCTTCTCTATGGTGATTGACAGTTTTCAAGATTGACTTTTTCGTTTTCTTTTTTTTAATTTCCGTGTAGAATTAAATCTTTTTAACTGATCGAAGCTAGAAGTAAAGCTCACAATAAACCCATTAATACTCTTTCAGGCTTGATCCATGCCAGGAACGTTTAAGAAATTTATGAACTATCGATCGCGCGGCTACCAACTCTCCCTGCTCGTAAGGTGTCTTTTCATCGGTCGCGGAAAACATTAACACAACATTGTTCATCACTATTTCCATTATTTTAGGTTAGGGTAGAAAACCATTTGGCTTTTAGGGTTAGAAGAGCTGCTACATGATCTCTCTCCCCGGAATGAAGAAAAACAATATGGCCGCCAAATACATCCTTTTGGTTTTTAAAGTTCTCCTTTATTAACAAACGTTGAACATTTATTTCGGCAAACAAACAGTTAAGTTGAGAAAGGATTTCAAAGTCTCAAGAGTAGGTCTCCTTTTCGATTTTAATTTGCAATATCGGCAAATTTACGCAACTTTTAAACTTCTGGCTTAGTTTTTGTTTGCTTCTGCTTTGAAAATGGAATAATAATTACTCAGGGGTAATACAGTGTAAAGATTTGTAGAGAAAAACAACAAAAACTTGCCAATTCATGGCGAAAAAAGTACTTTAAATACGAACTAAAATATTCAAAACGCTCTGATCACGTGACTGATGACGTCATGTCACTCTTTTGGTTATGAAAAATATTATCAGGTAAAACATTAAGGTGATGTTACACGAGACGATTTTTAGCGCAACACAGTGTTACAACATTGTTGCGAATAGTTACAACGTCGTTCCAACATTGCAGCGCTCTGTTGTGCTAAAAGTCGTCGGTGCGAATCGTCTCGTGTAACATCACCTTTAGTTTCCTGCAAATTTTCCCTGCCGTGTGATGAAACGTCAACTATCTACAGCTCTCGGCCTGGTCTCCCGATTTTTTCGCTCATGTCCATTACCCCCCTAAATTTTAAATGCCGAACGTAAACTGGTTATTTTTAAATGCCCCACACAACCAAAACCTCAAATATGCTGTTTGTTTTTAACTCAATAATGAAATCTAGTCACAGCAACAAAAAGACCTTATTCGGAAATAGTCACGTGACTGATGACGTCATCACCCTAGGTGTGACATGGGAAGATATTTTATGGCAAATATTACCTCGTTGAGGTCTGACACTCTTCTACATATAAAATTGTCAAAGTTAAAGCTTTTAATTATAATTTACTTTGTAATTATAATAATAATAATAAAAATAATAATGATTATTACTATTATTATTATTATCATTATCATTATTATTACATAATTATATACACCTGACTGAAAAAACGTTGTCGCTTAACCTTGCCCGATGGGACCCAATTGATTTATGGGTAGAACTTTATTAGCATTGCAAATTTAAAGTTCTTTCCCGGAAAAGTTTATATTATCGAAGCTTTCCGCGCCGATGCATTCCAGAAAAGGTCAAAAGGTTTCCAGTTTTCTTGGCGATAAGCTCTTAACTTCACCTGTGCAGGGCACATTAGAGATCCCTGTACAGTGGAACCTCGTTAATACGGTCACCAATCGGTCAAAAACTTTTGGCCGTATCACCTGGGCAGGCTCAAATTTGATGACTTGAGGGCCGTTATGACGAATACACCTTACATTGCATTTGCATTTCTTGAACTGTTCTCATTAATAAACAAACGGAATGTAGATATCGTGTTCTGCAATTGAAATAAACTACCTAAAATTTTCGTTCAGTACAGAAAATACTTTTTAAATCCCAACAAGTGCACTTTATGTGTTCTGTAGTCTAAAAACAGTACGAGAACAGGCTCAGAGTAGTAGGTCAATAAAATTGACATGTCACAGGCATTTTAATTTTCTAAGTTTCGAACAAGTGGCCGTATCAGCGGGGTGAAATTATAAGATTATACGTTTCTGGGAAACTGCCCACTTACCCCTCCCCTAAGCCAACATTTTACCTTAAGTGCGAAGTAAGTGTTCTCACTCAGGGTTAAATGTTGGCTTAGGGGAGGGGTAGGTGGGCAGTTTTCCAGAAACGTATAATGATTCAGAGATTCTACTGTTTGGAATTTCAAAATGTTGCGGTTGACCGTATTAATGGGTGACCGCATTTTCGGATTTTTTTTATAAGGAAATGTATGGCCGCTTTGCCCGGCCGAAAAAAAGTGGCTGTAATAACGAGGTGGCCGTAAGGCGGGGTTCCACTGTAGTTAAAGAGCGTAGCCATATCGCTAACGCACTCTTGAAAATGATAGATAGGACCTAAAAGCTTTCTTGGAAGACATAAAAGACAACGGCATGCCTTAAACAAAGTACTCTTAGGATTTGGATCCGCACGAGCAGCTGCTGTTGAAAGAACTTTCATTTGCTTTGCTTATGAACATATACCCGTAAATTCTTGAAGCAACATCATTCATGATTTATACTCAGTTTAAGCGACAACGTTTTTTCAAAGAGGTACATATATAAAATTATCTTCTTCTTAAAGGTTCAGCGCTACTTTCTCAATAAACTTTAAACGTTGATTAGTCCGGCAACTTTCTTTCTTGCCTCGGCCTCGTGTACTTAAGAAAAAAAATCCCATCTTTCTTGTTTAACGCTTTTATTTTCTTTTTCTCAGGGCAAATCAATCAGTCTCAGTCATTGTTTACGTATGCTCAAAATGAAAGCGTAGATACCTTTGCGAAACCGGACTTTTTGCCCATGTTCATTGAAAACATAACGTGGTTTAACGCATCTGTGGCGAGAGAGGCCAGGACTCGATGTGGAGATGACACCGAGTGCTTATTCGACGCTGCAGCCACCAACGACGTGTCCGTTGGACTGGTAACCAAAGATATAAATACTCAGTTTGAGAACGAAACAAACATTCTCGGTAAGTCACCCGAGGAATTGTGTTGCTAAGTGGTGGGGGTGGGGGGTACTACCATATATGGGCTAGATAGGAGTGTATCGCTCCATAGGGTGTGGCTTTGGAGGGTTTCCAATGTTACCTTTCGACTTTTATGTTATGTTTCGATTTTTTCTAATCTTTTTAAACTAAAACAAACATTACTTCGCCAGTGGATTTTGCTACAATGTTTCTAGTTAGGCGCAATTGTAACAATTGTAACATAAATGTTTTCGGGCATGTTTGGCCCTGGTTGAAGTGGTTGACAATTTAAAAACGTCGGACGGAGAAGAGCAGGTTTTTCCTTAATGTGTTTGTGCTTTATTATTTCCTAAAAGCAAGATCTTAGTTGAATTCATCTTAATGGTAATCTACAATTGTGGCAAACAGTAGCCATCCCGATTTCTCGAACCCGGGAAGAGAAAGAGAATTGTTTTGAATAATGTGGAAAACCAAGGGTAAAAATTATAAGGGAAAAGAAAGTCAATATTTGTCGGCATCGTCGAGAAACAGACGGTTCGTGAAAACAATATTCTACGATATTTTGTTCTCTTCCTGTAGAAAATTTTCCACCGGTGATAGTAAGTGCTTCGGATGTAATAAATGCAACGCTTGATGGCAATGTTCAGTTTAATATTACTGCGGAGGACGAAGACACTGTAAAGTTTGAAGTGATTAACAAACCTGAAAGTGCCACTGAAAAACAAAGTGGAAACGTGCTCTACTTTTCCTGGAATGTAACGTCGTCACAAAAGGTACATAACTTTAAACAACAATCAGCGCAGCCTGCGAAAACATCCGCTTCTCCTCGCTCTTCGCCGCTGGGGACGTTTCGCGCGGAGGAACGTCTGCGACTCAGCAACAGAAATTCCATACTAATGACGTAAAATCTGTCCGGAATTCGGTCAGAAGCGCTGATTGGTCGACGGAGTAGTTACATTGTTTTAGCTATTGTTTACGAATGACAGACAAAAGACAAAAGGCCACAAAGGTCAAATGTAAACTCGAAGAATCTCGAGCAAAACAGTCAATATTTGTGGAATATACTCTTCTCTAGAAGAAGCGTTTGAGTTTTGCTGGAGCTCGTTGGCAGATGAACACAACACTTTATCAAAATCGACCAGAAGACTCGTAAAATTGGACAAATTTGTATTTGGAACCCCATGACCACCGGAATTATTATGTAAACATTGATTTGCGTCATCAGTGTGGAATTTCTGTCGCCGAGTCGCAGACGTTCCTCCTCGCGAAACGGCTCCAGCGACGAACAGAGAGGAGAAACGGATGTTTTCGCAGGCTACAATCAGCGCGATCCAGTGTAATCTGCTTCACAAACATTCTTTGAGTTGTCACGCAACGGTCCACGGAGGAGGATCGTTGCGTGACGACCCAAAGAACAGCAGGGACTAGGGCCAGTGTTACGAAAGCTAGAGCGCGCTTAAAAGTTTGTGAGGTGCTTTGGTTTATAGTATCGCTAAGTATTCTTATTGGTTGTTTGTATTTTGGCGAGCCCGTAACACGACTCAAATAAACAACATGTAAGACACAACGATACAGTAAACCAAAACAACGAGTGGCGTAGATTATAGGAAAGAAGGAGGAGAGTTAACTCTAACCGCTATTCGTAGAATGTTCAGGCATGAAGGAAACTAAGGAGAATAAAATTAATGGAAGTTATTTGTGGTATTAAACGAGGCGGGGGGGGGGGGGGAGGGAAGCTATATCAGCACCACCTCAACAATCACAGACTTGTTTTTATGACCTCAGTATGAACTCCCTCAACCATAGACACAACTTATTTCCCAGGTTCTCTTTCTTAGCGGTAGGGATGGGAAGGGGAGGCCCCTGGGAACGAGGTTGCCATAGACGAAGGCAATTGCACTAGAGTCCGGAGTGGGGAGTACTTCCTAGTAGTAGGCTAATGGGTATGTGCTGCTGGATGGGGTCGCATTTTCACGACTGGATTGACTATTATGGGGTTACTTTTTAATAAGAGTTACTAGAATGGGGTCGCACATTTTCAGGATTTTGGGGGTCAGAAAATTCAGGTAGCTAGGGATTTAAAAATAGAAAGTCTTACACCACATTAATATCAAATGTGTCAGTTCATTTCAGGCTTTATAAGGTACATGTAGATGCATAAACAGAAGGTTGGGATTGCAAAAATTCCTTTTTTTTCCCAAAGTGACTGAGATCGGGGTCTGTAATATGGCCGCAGAATTGACCATAAAGGGGTAGGGACACTGAGAGGGTTTTTCAAGCTTATCGAGTTTGTATGAAGGTGTTTACTATGACAATCCGGAATAATCTGCATATTTGACGATGATATTACCAATAAAAGATTTTTTTCCAAGTAATTTATTTTTTAAAGCTCGTAGTTAACGAAAATGATAATCTTTATTCAAACTGCTGTGACAACCTAGCCAAAAAGTGAAATTCAGATTTTTAATTTTTGTTTTTGTTGTTGCTTTTCTCTGGTCAGTTCAATCTATCAATCGTTGCTACTGATGACAAAGGTGCCAGCTCACTTTGGAATCCAACAATTAGGATGTGCGCCTGCAACAACGATGGACAGTGCATAGAGCCAGAAGAGGGTGATTCCATCAACACCGACATCAAGTTTATTTACATGGGATGTGCATGCCAAGGAGGTTATACGGGAAGGTTCTGCGAAAGTGAAATTGATGCCTGCGAATTGAATGGTCAACCGTGTTACGAAGGAGTTGGATGTATTGATCTTCCCCCACCAGCAAATGTCAGTGGATATACTTGTGGGCCCTGTCCAACAGGATTTACCGGAGATGGCGCTCAATGTTTAGGTGGGTATGGCTATTATAAATCAAATTTATCCTCGGTTAAAATTTTATTTTCCTTTGATTTTGATTATGTGCATGTACGGTAAAGCGTTTAAAGAGAGAGAAAAAAATAGAGAAATTAAACCAGGACCACATAGCCGTGAAAATTTATTAAGCGTGCCAGTATTACTTCAAGAGACCTCTTTAGAACGAAATAAAGCCTAGTAATGCATCAAACAATTCCACCTGCGCCCAGCCTCCCCCCCTACAAGGCTACTGCGGGGCATTTGCCCGCCTTGTCAGTCCCGGGGATGGAGCATTTGCAAATTTTGCACTGCCCGGGGGCCGGGCATTTGCCAACCCCCGGACCATTCCCGAGCTTTTGACACGCACGCGGTTTCCTATCAGAATATAACTACACCGAAGGTTTTACTGGAAAAAAAGCAGATTGGTTCATCTGTCAAGGATAGGAATGAATTGTAGAGGGTTGTAAAAGCATGTTCTCGATTTTACATGTATGTACGCATTTCTTCATTGTTTACCAAGCCAGAATTACATTCGAATTACATAGTGAAATTGGAGCTATCGATGTGAATTAACGTTTTTTGGTTATTGAATCAAATTTCTGTTGATATTATTTGAAGAACATCCTTTCATATTTATAAAACTATTCATAACATATAAGTTTATAGCACTCTATTAACCTTAATGTCAATAATTTTATATCAATACTAAAACCATAAACTGGGGCATGTCGTCGCGGCGTGAAGTCTTAATTAGAATCCTCGCGCTATTACAAAGGAAGACGTTAATTGCAAAAAAAACCTCACATTAAAATGCTTAAAATGGCACTCTTTGACTGTGCGATCAATGAAAAATGTTGAATTGTTGACGGAGGACGGGGCATTTGCCCTCTTTTTTCGTCCCCACCCGGGGGATTTGACAGCTCAAGAGTCCCCACCCCCGGGAATTTGCCATCCAAGGCAAAGAAAATGCAATGCTAGGGGGTCAGCCGGGGGGGAGGGGTGCTGGGCGCAGGTGGAATTGACTGATGCATAAATGCCCATCTTAAAAGAAAAAACAGAGCCAGAGAAGAGAAAGAAGAAGGGAGGAGAGAAGCCGAAAATTTGCGTTGTGCGTAATGAATACTTAAATTTAGCATCAGGGGCTTAAGGCAGCGCAGACCAGAAAACGGCTCGATTAACTGCAAAAGGCGTTACTTAATTCTGGCAAAGAGATGAATTCCGAGCAGCTAATGAGTTGAAAGAATGAAAACATTTGAGTCCTTTCAGAAGGAATAAACACTTACCATGTTGGGAAATGCTGTAACAACATATTAAAACGTATGCATATTAAAAGACTTTTAGTTAATAGTCCACTTAAGGAAACTTCTCTAGTATACAACCTGTTAGCGTTTACATTATTGGACTTTTTCCTTAGACATTGACGAATGTCAAACAAGCAACTGCGAGCAAATCTGTGTCAATACACCGGGATCCTACTATTGTACTTGTCCCAATGGATTCACCATTAAAGCGGATAGACGAAGCTGTGAAGGTATGGGACTTCCTACTAAGATAACTTTGTTAGCACATTCTTTTCACAAAATGACCAAACATTATCCAATTAAAATTGGTCTTACAAACTTGAAAAAGATCGCAATGGATTGCACTGATTGTAGTTTTTGAAAAGCTGTCAGCCTAACAGGCTTTTCAGATTTCAATTTTGTGGTTTTTAGCATTGATGTAATGCTTCGGAAACATATTTGGGACTTTTTTGGAATATTTGTTTACCAAGAAGCTGTGACTGCGTTATTTAAAAGTAATTTCTTCGCTAACGTTTGGTTTCATCGCGAATGAAGACGCGTAATTTTTGACGTTGCCCCCTTCGTTTATCTGGGGATGAAAGCCTGTTAATGTTTCTCTTTGTTTAGAAACTGTAACGGATTCATGTGGATACACCCTAAAAATGCGGACTATGCAATCAATTACATTGCCGGTAAACTATTCGTGTTCTCATTGAAATGTCTTTATTTACTGTATAGATATCAATGAATGCGAGCCATCAAATGACTGCATGCACCAGTGTGATAACACGCCGGGAAGCTTTAACTGTTCATGTAATCAGTTTTTCGTGGTAGATCCAATAGACTGGAGAAAGTGCGTGGGTATGAATCGTACTTCTTTGTTTGTAATAGAACCTATTTATTAATTTGCCATGAGAGCTTTTCTGCTAATAGCAAAATTGAAAGGGTGAATATGTAACCGTTAAACCAATGACGAGTGATAAAATCAACGAGATGATCACAATAGTTTTGTTTTTGTTACTTTTTAGCAACGAACCCCTGTTCTCCAGATTTTGGCTGTGACCATGCGTGTTTCAAGGATGCTAATAATCAGCCAAACTGTGACTGTTTTGCAAACTTCGAACTTCAAACGGATGGAAAGACATGCACAGGTACTCGATATTATAGGGATTCTGCTTTTCTGAGTAATTGAGGCGCGAATCAAAGTCGACTTGGCAGAGGTTTCAATCATGTTTCTTGACTAAGCACCCCTAATATTATGCATAGCAAAGAATTTAAATTATTCAGCATAAAAGTGGCAAAACAGTTATTCAAGTAGTAAGGAGGGATAAATTCAAGATACGTAAGTATTGTCTTTAATACCGACGAGAGAGGATAGAGCTTTGTCGTCTCTTTTTGCCGAACCACCACCGTAACAACATGCTACTCGCAATCGAATAATTGTATCAAATTTTTTCAACCTCTCTCGTATTTGTATCAGGCTATGCAAACACGGAAAACTTTTCGTATTCCTAAAACATATAAATGGACCCCCCGCTTTGACTAAGGGCTGTTGCAAGCAATGCCCAGGGCCCGCGGAGCAGTTTTTAAAGTGCGGGGGCCGGTGGTCAAACAACCACCTACTTTGAGGTGGGGGTGGGAGGAGCAAATTTGTCTGTTCTCTCTTTGTGGCTGTTTAGAACTGTCAGATTACTGAACCTTTCTTGAGTCATTGTTGAGCGGAGTCATGTTTATAAATTTCAAGCCGCTGAAAAGTACCTTTCTCCTGCTGAGCGTGATTGCACATGATGGATCCTCCACTAGAAATTCGCAGATCATGATATTACACTGTAGGTTCCCGTAACCCATTCATTTTGTCTAAAATGTTATGGAAATGCGTCAGACACCACTTCATCAGCCGGTATAATTCGGTTTAAGAAACCGTAGTTCGTGGAGTAGACTTCAGATTTAAGCAAGAACCTTCGTCAAAAAAGACTATTCCGCATCGCTGCAAATGCTACATAGCCTTGCTGATTTCAGTTGAAAATGCAGAGCTCTTGGACTAAGTGCAGTTTCTTGAAGTTAGGCATTTTGAGGCTTACTACGCATCAGACTGATGGGATCAAAACGGACCAATAATAAATATAGATGCTGGAAGATTCTTATTCCAACAAAGATACCATTTTTATGAAAATTTATATTACAGTAGAGCCTCTATAACAAAGTCCTCGATCTAACGAGCTATTTTATTATTATTTTTTTTGACTCCAGTAATATTAAAATATAAGGCAATATGAAAAAGAACCTCGTTATAACGAACATATTTTGCCAGCCCCTTGGCGCTTCTTTATATAAAGGTTCCACTGTACTTAATTTTATTTATTTATTTTTCAAAAAGTCGGGGGGGCAGGCTGGCCCGCCAGCTCCTCCCCCTGCGCGGGCCCTGATGCCCCCTCCCTCCTATCACCCCAATAACCTATCCTGAACAGGCTTCCGAATGCTCTTTCTCGTGTATACTAGATTTTTCCTTACCCAAAATCCAACTTTATGTAGAGACCAGACGGCGTATCATTCAAAGCACGATAACCCATTTCAGTGCGTAGCTTGTAGGTACGTGGGTCTCAGGGAACTCACATTTTCACCACAAAAAATCCAGAATCGATTTTCTGCAGCTTGTAAATCTAGCTCATTTTCACTCACCCACACGTCGCCAAGGCTTAAACACTAAGGGACGTGTTCTGTGCATGTTGGCCCTTTAGATGGGATATACTTATATTAAGCATTTTTTTCTCAGACATCAACGAGTGTGATCCGGATAAGCCTCTCCATCGATGTAGCCATATCTGTAAAAACATCCCTGGAGGATATGATTGCTCTTGTCCAGCAGGATATCGATTATCCGGCGATGGGTACACTTGTGATGGTAATATTTTGGTCTTTTTTTCCAATAACAAAGTAACAAATTCAGTTCTAAGGAAGCGTTAAGGATCACGGTTTTAGAGAGCATATCTACCTTTTTGTCTATTTAACAATTATACCACGAGTGCGCGTTGGATATTAGATGGGAGATAGCCAACGAGGCGCCTGGCGCCGAGTTGGCTATAATCATCTCAGTCACATCCAAAAAGCGCGAGTAGAATAATTGTGTTATTAAAAACGCCCACAAAATATCGAGAATCAGGCTTCCCGACTTTATTTGTGAAAAAGAACCGATTTTCAGTTTGTTGTTAATTTTGAGCAGACGCGTACAGTTACCCTGTTTTGAGAGCATGGTATAATGGCTTATATATCAAGATAGCTAAGCTAATCAGAGCTCTAGAATTGCATTATCCAATGATTCAGTTTTTAATAAGTCCAAATCTCCCATAATACGCTTTATTTATTCCGCCTGCCCCCAAATTATGCATAACCTTTTTTTTTCAAATGTTCCCGGTAAAACTGCATATTCCGTAGACTACTAAAAAAAAAAACTTTATGCAGCCTTTTGCGAGGGGGGGGGGGGGGGGGGGCGGGGGAGAGGGTTGGGGTAAACAGAGTGCAATATGGGGGATTCCAAAATAGTCAATAAAGATGTCCCTTAAGTTAGTGTTCAATTAGCAAATAACTGAAGCATTCTACCGATTTTTTTTTACTTTGCAGATATTAATGAGTGTGTAGATGACAGGTTGTTTAACTGCACGAACACTCAAAGGTGCATCAATGACATCGGTACTTACAGATGTGACTGTGGACAGAACCTTTTCTTTATTGATGGACGATGCAGAGGTAATGTTGTAATGGGGACACATATGGCCAATTATTTGACCTACAGTATCTGTATTAGACTAAAATAACAAACGTTCGATTAAAAAAATTCCAAGAAGCCTTCTTAACATTGGAAAAAAATATTTTATCCTACGAAGAACTACTACAGTCACTTTCAGTAAAATGTTTGTCGCTAGAGACGGGTGAAGAAAATCCTCGACCGAAATCGAAGCGATGATCTTCAGAACTCTAGTAATCGTTAGCATGAGCTAGATCTGACTGGGGAAAATCGTAAAAAGCTTTCAAATAATGAGTGTCCTTGAATTGCCGGGTATAGAGATTTTTGCTATTTAAGATTTTATGGCCACGGCCCGAAACCTTTTGAACAGTCGAAAGGGGCTTCACTGAACGAAGAAGGTAAGAAAGTTAAAACCCGCGAGGTGATATTCAGCTTATTCCTTATATGATATCTGCATTCTATTACATTGCAGTTGGAATGATAAGACATCTATGTCTCCAAATAGGATTCTGAATGTTGACTTATCTTATTTCCTCAAGTGTACAGAATGTTTTCATAGATTTTAGAAAATGAGAACCTGTTTCAAATTTAAAGCTAAACAGGTTCTTGTATTTAAGGGTCCTAACTGGCAACAGGTTTCTAAAAACCAGGTTCTTAGCCGTGCGTGTTTATAACAGCGATAATTGTTATTACGTCATAGTTCTGGAGATAAACGAGACAGCCCCTACCCCTCCGCTTGCTGAGCCGCGAACGCCATCAGCAGAAGAACAACTGGAGGCGGTGCAGATAACCATTCTTTATAATAGCACTGTAAGTATTTTTTTTTTCTTGTATTAATTGTTGGTAATTGTGTGTCTTTCTTCAAACGATTTAATGCGAGAAAAAATATACGTATGCCAGTCAGATTGCAGGGATCACCAGTGATTTGAAAATGGAGATAATAAATCGCTGATATAATGTAATTATTGTAGCACGAAAGCAATATGGCGGTGTCCAAGTTGTGTACCTGTCAGAGTTACTTATCGGGACACTAATTATCTTTTTACTCTCTGTTTACTTGTTGTTTGATAGTTCAAATGGGATTATACAACAGACCAGGCTTTTAAAGAAATAATGGCGTCCGTTGCGTCCGAATATTGTAATGTGAACAGGACAGAATGTGCATTAACCGTTACACGGCAAGGAAGGTAACTTAGTAATTAACGGATCACGAAAGCTGTTGTAGTTTATTTTCAAGATCTAGGTTGCAAAAGTTTTCCTGATAATTTGGTAAAACTATCACTCAATAAGCAAAATGGACAAGTTTGTTATCCCGCACATTTTTTCTTTAGATTAATATTTGTGTGTTTGATTACAGGCTCGAAAAGTTACGGGCGGGACTTTTTGAGACACGGGCCCCCCGTGTTTCTTCAGCTAGTTTACCTCTGAACGCCGGCTTTTGCTTATTAACGCGAGAGAGCGTGTTTCAAACGATATCTAAACACAAATAATTGGGTGGAGTAATATCGACGTTTTCTAAGTCGACTTTTTAAAGTTAATTGTTATTTAAGAAATTAACTGCGATAATTTATTAGTCCCCACGCAGCCGTTTTAGTGTTTTCATCGTAGAACACTTCGGGAGGAACATTACGCGACGACACAAAACGGCTACGAGTAATACTAATAATTCATTTATTTATTATTCACTTATTTAGTGGATTATGACAATATTGATTGATTGATTGATTGATTGATTGATTGATTGATTGATTGATTAAGTCATTAATACGTCTTTTTGTTTTTTTTTTTGTCTGTTTTTTTTTTTTTTTTTTTTTCTCATCAGAATCGACCTCTATTTATCTTTGCGAGTTCATCTTCTCCCTGGTTATCCTAAAAACGCTTCGGGTACTTTTCTCGTCGCTTTTTACGTTCAGCAGCCAGCGGGACTTTTTATTGGAAACCAATCAGTACTCCCTAGCAGAGCACTGATTGAAATTATTCAACTTTATGAACGACAGATTGAAGCCGCTATTGGCGCCAATATAACTGGTGTGGAAGCTCTTTTCAAGCCTACATCCACACCTACAGAAATGCCTGTCGCACCAACCAGCAGTAGTGATTACACCGTGTGGATTATAATTGGTGTTCTTGGTGGATTGGTCCTTCTACTTTTGATAATTTTAATTGTCATGTTTGTGCATAGAAGGTAAGATATGTTGACATATAGGAAATAAGAAATATTGGTAATCAGTTTTTCATATCGTGCAGTTTAAAATGACAGTTGAAACTCAATTGTGTGGCCACCCTTAATTAAGCGGCCAGGAATCATAGCCCCGAAGTAATTGTAGAAAAGAATGAGAAATTAACCCACTATTAAGCGGCCACCTTTTGTGCCAACGAGAGTTCTCCCCATCAAGCGCGTGATACACTTAGTTTAGCTTCAATTTAGAATATGATGAAAGAAAATACAGTCTGAGATAGAAGGTGACGACCGATTGTTGACCGGTAATGTTTCTCCCGTCGCGCGTTTGTGTGAAAATAAAGTGATGTTTCTGCCAACGATTATGCTACAGTCGAATCTCTCGACTAACGGCCACTTTCTTCTGGCCCCAGGGTGTCCGTTGTGGAGAGGTTCAACTGTAATTTACGATGAACCACCTCCATCGAGAGACCAACCTCCAATAAGCGGCCACTTGCCGGTACCCCGAGGGTGGCCGCTTCAAGATATAGAGGTTCAACTCACTGTTTGAAGTTCCCTGGAATCATTCATGCCTGCTCAAAGCTGTACTACAAAGGAAGCTCACTTAACGTAACAGCCTACTTTAGGTCATTCGTCTGAAATAGAAACTACAGTGAGATTTTTGTCAAACTTTACCGATTGATTTCTTTGAACACCAAATTTAATATGACTATAATTATTTGCGAATAGACGTTTTGAACACGTTTCTGACGATTTTTTTTCTGCTCTGAGAATTAGTCTACATTTTAGAGAGGAAAGTCACTGTTCATTTTCAAAGAAGAGAAAAAAATCATCGGTCACTAAACTTATTTAAAAGAAGATGAAGATTTACCTCTCTTGGGATTGGGAGCCCAGCCTTAAAGCAAAAGTCGCTGAGAGATGTTTTTGTTGTTCTTGCTGTCTTTTGTTTTGCTTGTTTGTTTGTTTGTTTTTTTGCGCACTTATAACGCTTGAAATGGAGATCATCGGACTCAGCGATAAGTGGCAAATTCCAGCTTAACCTCATGTAAGTTAATCCGGATTCTGGAATCTGGGAAATGTTTGCTCGTGGATAGGCCTGTCCAGATTGTGCTCGGCAACTTTCGGGGAACTTCTGGCTTTTGGAGCAACTTTTTGAGCTTCTAACAACCTCAAGCAATATTTTTCCTTTCTGAGCAATTTTTGAGCAAAACATAAGTTTAGAGCACGTATCAATCACGAAATAGTCAACGATTTCATACAAAAATTTTATTTATGCGAATTGTATTCTCTTGTAAATGATTATCCACCTTTGAACACATAACAAAGTTTTGCAGGCCTAAAAAGGCAATTGTTGCCGTATGAATTTAATTACTTAGTACCCTTAAAATTTCTCCCATAATTGCGAGCATCTATTTAAAGCTAACTTCAAGCTATTTTTCTGGACCGATGTTAGTAATTACTGTGGAGAACAAAAAACTAAAGCAGAAAAAATTTCAAAAAAATAGATAAAATACGCAGAATTTCGGTAGCAACGTTTTGCGTTTTTGGCAATTTTGCAGCAACTTTTTGGCATTCCAGTAAGCAAGTTTCCAGCATTTTACGAGCACCATCGGGACAGGCCTGCTTGTGGAATCAGGATTGCATCAAATTTTTGCTGTGCAATCTGGAATCCTGGCCGTTGGAATCCCGAATACAGCTCAAGGAATTCGGAATCAAACTAATGAGTGGAATCCGGAATACAAGTTCCAATGATTAAAAATCCGGAATCCAGTACCTAGAATCCTGGATCCACATCGAATCCAGAATTCAAGACTGTCTTGGATTCCTTTGAATGGGGCGACCAGCCATTAATATCTAGATTTAGCCAGGGCTAAAAGCGAAGCTCTGGTTAATAATACTTATAAACAAAAAAAATTAAATCGTGCAATGCTTAACGGGGACGGCAATAGAAATGGCATCAAGATCAATAGATCTAATTAACAAAAAAATAAATAAATCTGCACGTGCAGGACACCTTTTTTTTCTAATTAGCAAAAGAACAAATTTGCATGCTTTCTTGTCTTTCTTTGCCTTTGTTTTGCAAGACTACAATACCATTTTATGCGACTAAAACTTACACATCATTTTTATGGAAGAATTGTCGTATGTGCTTACCAAAGATTTTGTTTACCGTGTTCTTGTTCGCTTTTATTTTTTCACTGCCGCTCATTTTCACCTTGCTGGCGCTCGCATTTCTCATTTTCTCACAGCCTCGCCGCTATGAAATGTTCATGTTTTTCTTGCAAAGAATCGAAATTCCTGTCCTTTGTTTTTAATCACTCGCTCTAGCTTTTTCTCTATTTTATACTGGTGTGCCCGTGGTGCGGACGGACGGGCGGACGTACGGTCACGTGACTACTAAAATTTCTCGGATGCATAGGTTACCAAATTTTCTTACCCATGATTCTCCGCTGCGCGCTTCGCACGCGCTATAACGACTTGTTTATTATTATACGCATAATTATATCCTACGGTGTAATATTCAGTTCACTTTCTGACGATTAACTAAACATCATTGGTAAAAACAGCTTTTAACCCCTTTCATTGGTTCTGTTTTTATCAGGAGAAAAGAAACGACCTTAAAAAGAGACTGGCGAAGATCAAACTGGAGTCGCGATCTTGGAGGAGAAGGGCTTGAGGAAATTGTTGAAATCTTTTATAACAACGGATTCTATGGACGAGATAACAACATAGAAGACTTAGGAGTACTCTGAATAATTCTGTTCAGGCTATTTATAAATTTTGCTGTTTCAAAGAAACAATTTTCTTAAGTCCCGTTTTCGAAGGACTATTAGTGTAAAAGTTGCTTATAAGAAAAAGTTATTTACGTGTGCGCTTGTTGATAACGATTGCTCTGCTAAGAAGTTAAAGCACTTTTTTAGACTATTGAATATAACTTAAATTAGGGTGCGTCTGTCTCTTTCTTATGTTTGGCCTAACTTTGTTAACGAAAGAGACGATCCTCAATTAACAGTATTTAAACGAGTCAAGAAATTCTGTCTTGAATGAGTATATTCAATTTGTTTTTGGCTCTCAAAAGACTAGTCTTTTTCGTCAAGAGAGCCTGCTATAACATCCTAGTACTGGACGAGAGATACAAATGAATTTAGAAGTAAAAATAAATTATACAGTAAGTTAGAGCTATTTTATGTTAGAATTATTAGCTACGCATAGCGGGGAATTAGTTCTGACTGGCACTCAAGTAATTAGTGTGAGAAACATCATAACCGTGCAGGACGTTTTCTTGTTTCACCTAGAATGATGAACTCGCAAAACATGAAAATCTCTGTCTACTTAACATCGAGATGTGTACAAAAAGTAGGATTTACAGATACGATCAAGAGACTTTAAGATTGCTATTTCAGGCATTGTCGGCCAGTATAGGTATTTACTATAACCCTGCACGTCGCTTAACCCTTTAAACCCTAATATCAAAAGTGAATTTCTCATTCATTGCCCCCGAACGTTTCCCATAAATGTGGAGGGGAGTACTTTTTCCAGAATCAGCCAGATTCATCTTGTGTGATGAAGTCCTTAATTCTTGTCACCGATCTGTTTTATAAAGCATTAATATTACTAGGAGTATGTTGATACTGAACTCTTTAAGGGCTTACTGGGTTAAATGCTGCATTAATAATATATTTTTTATCCTTGGCATAAACTACGCTTATGTATTTTGAAAGCTATACCTGGAATATACTGTCTGTATGAGCTGTAATCAGGTGAAAATATACTGGCTATCCTTCTGAGCGTCGTTTGGGTTTATTTGTCTGTTCAATTGCTATGGCGTAGAATCCAAGTTTGCTCTGTACCCTGCTTCGGGCTTCTGCCCTCTCAGGGTCCCCCAATTGGGGAGGGGGTTTTAAGGGTGGGGTGAGGATTTACAATTTCCATTTTTCCAGGCTAACCTATCATGTAGCTCCAAGAGCCCCCGTCCCATATAACGTTTGCCTCAAATCCCATTCCTAGTGGCAATTTAAAGTAGTAGCACTAAGTGAGAATTCTCTCTTGGTAGCACCGAACAAGTATTTTGACAAGAGCTCTTAAGGGTAAACAGTGGTTTTGAGTCGTGACGGTCCTGGAATTATTTTTTTGAAAAAATATACCATTTGCGTCTTTTTTTGAACAGGGCGTGCCCTTTCTTAAACGATAGCCGTAACATGTGATCTTTAATCTCCAGCCAATGTACAGTAGAAGCTTTACGCAAATTGGCAGTGAAGCGTTCCCTCGTCGTAACATAACAATACATTGCCGGAAACTGTAGATATCCGAGCTTGCAACGTTGTTATTTTGGGAATTAATTTTATGGACCCGCCTATGTTGTTGGAAATATTCTGAATTGTTAAATTAATGCAAGGCCTCTAGCGTCTCTTCATCAAACTCAAACCATAAACCTTGGGCACTATACTTTAGCTCAATATGGAGCTTTTTTCACATGACGTCACGGCGGCCATATTGGTGTCTTAAAACAATGAAACGGCGGCCATGTTGGTGTTCCAAACACTGATCCGTTGGGAGTTGAACTCTTTTCTCATGTAAACAATTTCTTTTGTTCCCATAAATTTGCATAGATCCTGGCCACGTGAGTGTAAACTCTCTATTGAGTCTATTCAATGACACTGACCTCCCTTAAAATATGCTCTGTTCCAAGGAGTGCTGTTTTGGTTTTTTTTTAAAGCTTGATACTACCTGGAATGTAGGTGGTAGACTTATCGGTGCCTTTCTTAATCCCCAGTAGTCCTGATAGTTTTGCATTGGCGTATGACTACATGGACTAATTGCGTTCTAATTTAGTGCTTTCGGGCAATCTCTAGTTCCAGCTTAATATCACGAGACAATTTTTCTGACACCTTGATGGAAGTATTTCTGTCGCAAAGTAAAGCCACGTTAACGAGAATACATTGGTTTTCTTGTTTAGTCTACCATAACTCTAGCAAAGGTTCGGTTACAACTCGGGGGGTACTCAACAAAAATTTATACGGAGAGGCTCCTACCTTAATCTCCTTCAGCCGTTATTGGGGTCGTCACGCAACGCTCCTCCCACTAGTGGGGAGGAGCGTTGCGTGACGATCCTAATAACGGCTGCGAAGGAGACTTCTCCTACCCTAAAAGTCCAACCCTTACCCTTTATTTCTGACAGAAAAGGGACTCTTTTGTATACCTTCATTGAAAAATGGTGCCCTTTCACATACTGATTTTGAACTTGGCTTCCATTTTTCATGCTGTAAATGCACCGTCTTTTAAATTTGATTATTATTCATTCAAAATATTTTCCCGGTTCTGATTGGCTAAAAGCACACGTTTAATTCACCATAACCAGTTACTGATGACCAAATTTGGAAGAATTTTGTGTTTAACGAGGAAATGACGTCAAAAATGCAGCGTTTTCGCAGGTTAAGGCACCGTTAACCGAGAAGACCCGGCGACGACGTTGAGTTGTTTTTGTTGTGAACTTGAAAAATGGCGGATATTTCACTCGTTTCAAGTGTAAGAACTAGGCGAAAAAATAGCTAAAAACATGGCAAGAACAGCAAGAAGACAACTCGAAGGGCGGCATCTGCTATTTGGAGAATATTTGCGGAGCTGGACAACGTGTACTATCGAAGATGAACTTAACATCGATGGATCGATGGAGGTAAGCATGTTTTAGCCATGTTTTTAAACTAGGAATTATTTTGAATGAATAATAAAAGAATTATTGAATTCGGCTTTCGTATCATATGAAGAATTATGGAGATCTCTCCATAATTCTTCATAAGATACTCAGCCTCATTCATTAATTGTTAAATAAATCACTAAATCAGGTATTTAATTTATTCGTTTTGACATCATGTCAGTCAAAGCAAAAAAAAGGGCACATTGACCCTAATCATGAATGTCACAACGACACTGACGTCCCCTTGTATAGTTGCTAGGGAGTTCGTTTCCAAAAAAATGGTAGGTCGGAAGAGTGGAATAGATGTTCCTCTAAACAGCTTTCCAAGCTTTGTAGAAAACATAGCTGAAAAGTCGATTAGATCAGGAAAATAATCTCTGTCGACTATCAGCTAAACAACCTTTCAACATCAAAGCATCCAGATCAATTTTCCAATGAGAAGAATATTAATGTTCGTCCTAGCTTTTGGTACTGGAGACGGCGATATGCTCCTCTGGACATCTGAAGGAGGGATACTTGAAGAATCTCGGTCAGAAAGTGGGCCACCACCGATCACAGACATGGAAACAGCCACAGAAACTGGAGTTGACGTTGGCGGTGTAATAGCTGAAGGCCAATGACTGCTTGACGGTGAAATCCCCAAGGAAATACTGCGGGACATGCTTGCACTGCCTTGAAACAAAAAGTTCAACATTAGAACACCGAAATTTCTCAGTTAAACTCTTTGCCAAAAAAGCAATTTTTAAGTTGTTTGTTTTGGTTTGTAATTGCAAACTGTAAGGCAGGATATTTCCAAAAACGGAGATTTTTTTTCCTCTGTTTTCGAGAAACTGAATACGCGTCCACACTTAGAGTGTTTGAACCGTTTTCACCTGTCCACACGAAAAAGCTAAAACGATGGAATTACGATAGCATCCCTTCCAGAAAAAGCGCTGTACGATGTATATGACGTCATCGTATTCGAAAACCTCCCTTTCCGTCCGTCCACACAAAAACGATAAGCATTCGTTTTCAATCCACTCTGGAGAAAGTATTTGAAAAAAAGGCGTTTTAGGCGATCGTTTTCACCCCATACGTGTAGACGGTAGGCCATACTGAAGAAAAATATTTTCGGTTTCAAACAAAAACGGGTACCTGTTATTTACGCTTCACCATCCCCAAGCTAGGTTTGAAATAACAGCAAAATTGTTGCGCGGTGATAGCCCCATTTGCACGAGGACGTCTTTTTACTACTAAGAACAGAATTCATTTCAATTTTTCTTTACATTCAAGTTTGCTAATCCCAGTGAAGTTTAAATAAAAAAACTTTAGCCTTTGTTTTGCACAAGAAAGTAAAAACCTGAAAGATTCCAGTCTGAAAATGACGCCACCATCAAAGCGGCCTATTTCGCCTTTTTCCCGTTGGTCACGCGGGCTAGCCTCCGACACGGACGTTCTTAGGGGTTCGTCTCGCGTTCCTGCCCGAGGGGCGGACCCCAACGAACGTCTGCATGGGAGGTTACACAGGCACGCGAGCTCGTCAGAATTAGTCGAAAAAATGTTAATGTCATTGAATAAATAACAGTTATACCCTGAAGTGGAGGTAGCTAGCGGTTACCTAGCAGCGAAGTGGCTTATGTGAATAATTGGTTTAGTATACATGTTATATACATGTACTAAAACAGTGGGATAATTTGGCACAGAAGTAATGGTTTTAAGTCATTTATTGCTGCCAACGATTGCAATATGTCACCCAAATGATCAAACAGCCACAATTTTTTCTTCCCGATAAAACAATGAAGGCATTTGTTTAGCTCTTTGGAGGGCATTTATTCAACGAGTTGTGCATTCTTTCTGTATGTGAAACCATCCTGCTAAAAAGTAGTGTTAAGCTTATTTCTGGACACAGGACTTAATTTGCATTTGTAAAAGGAAATTTTTTTCAACGGCTTCATCTATTAATTCAGGATAAACAGACAAAGCTTTACGTGTTAAAACCTGCCAAACCGAACTTCATCGCCTCTTCGATTCGTTTACTTGTGAAATTTCCTCTTTTTTTACGGCAGCAAACCGGAAGAACATTTTGCTCGTAATTGTCGCTCGGTGATGAATAGCACTGAATTTTCCAAGTTTGAGTAGCCAATCAGAGCGCGCGAAAAACACTATTCACTGTACTGTTTTAGTGTATACTTAAAACTAATGACGCATTTCTCCACTGTATACTCGAACAGATTAAAAAAAAATGATTCCGTGAGATGTTCAAAGTTTTCACTCTACGGTGGCTCCAGGTTCCGGTTTATTTTCATCATTTTATATCATTTTTGGGGACCTTTTTTGAGAGTATGTAGACAGTTAAAGGCTGTGGATGAGGTTTTTTGTTTTGAAAAGAAAAAAAAAACGTCTATTTTCGCGTTTTTATCAGTCACACTGTCTACTTACCTAAAAGTGTCGCAGAGATCCGGCTTGCTGCTACAGATCTGTTAGTGCGGTTAATATTAGTATTAATCCATGGCAAAAAGACGCGGACATTTGCATATACCCCGTAAGTGTTCGGAGCTGCACACCCTCTTCCCCAGCTAGTGATTCCTTCAAGAAACCACCTGCCACTAAACTCACAGACCAACGGTCCGCCACTGTCACCTTGACAGGCGTCCACGCCACCGAACCTGGTACCTGCGCAGAGCATAGTGTCATCAAGTTGGTTAGGGTAGGCTAGCAGGCAAACTTGTTTGGAAACAACGGGTACTTGAGCTTGCATTAAGGTGTTTGGTTGAATTCCTCCTGAATACAGTGTACCCCAGCCAGTGATCCAACATGTTTTGCCAACGAGGGATAGATTCATATCCGGCAGACAAGCGGCTCCTACTTGATTGTTGAGGTTAACTGCATTTGCCAGTTTTAGAAGAGCGATATCGTTGCTGTACAAGAGTTGCCTGCCGTATTCCTGGTGTACGATAATTTCTAAAACATTTATATCCTGTTCTGAACCCACAGTACCATTTACTCTAAAGTGGGCTCCCATTCTATTAAAAATGAGAAAAAGAAAAAATGGTCACAAATACATGCATTGTTATTAACAATTATCATGATATATAATTATCAAGTTTAAGACTATTATTTAATGATCAAATATAGTTTTATCGTGTATAGTTGTTGTCATAGATTTCAGTCTACATAACTAGTTCAAGCTGCAATGGTCACCAGAGTAAACTGATTAATACTTGCCGTGATCAATTACCATTTATAATGAGAACTTTTGAGAACACTGTAAGAATCTTCTATTATGTCAAAAAGGAGATCATGGAGAAGCCTAGCCGGCGCCACAGACGAAACTAAACTCTGGTTAAGTCCGTCAGCGAAACAGCGCCAAAATCCTAGTTCTGGGCCCTCACCTGTGTTCCAGGATTTGAGTACGCGCCATGATTGGCTTGTTGAAAAAACCATTGTTGTTTTTCCAATCAGGGTGAAAGAAAATTCGAAACGCAATTCCGGTAATTCTTTGAGTCCGTTAAGGGGGGAGGGGGGGTAGAACAAGGATCTCGGTACTGTTCGCAGACGTTACTTACCGAGGTTAAATTATGTCTAGGACACAGGCTAGGAGAAGCTATAATTATGATTGCTTAGTATAAGAAGTTTCAATTCGCCCCGGGTAAGGGCATCCAAGACATTCTTGGATTCTGGATTCCAGGTACTGGATTGCAGTCTTTGACATTGGAACTTGGATTCTGGATTCCAAAGCCCAGGATTCTGGATTCCAAAGCCCAGGATTCTGGATTCCAAAAGCAAGACTTTCCCAGATTCCAGTTTCCACAAGTGAACGTTTTCCGGATTCCGGAATCCGAGTTCCCTTACATCATGTTACATGGGGCGATTCAATGCATATATTTCAATTTTTCCTTGGATGAATAAACTGTTTACCACGCATCTGTAGTCCAGGCCACGGGCCCGGTCCTGCGGCCTAATTGGTGTAATTTAGTCGTACTCACATATAACGAAAAATATTTGCAAGAGAACTATAAAGAGATAAAAAATGCCATATGAGGTTAAAAAGAAAAGAAGAGAGAAAAGAAGATGCTAAGGGACTGGTAGAATATGTTAACTATAATGGGCTCAGTACTTATAGATCTCATCTCGGGGCAGCAGTTATCTGTAAATAGGCATAGTGGTTTGTTAGTTTTGCCTTGTTGTCCATTACGAAGGAGTTCGTTGCATGGGTTTTCAACTGTTATAATTACCAAGTCGATGTCGTTCTTTGAGTTCATTTATTAAGAGTAGTTTCATGATAGCTTTAAGGTCCCTGACATAACTGAAGAACTATTAAATGGTAGTATTGGGCTTCGAAAAACGAGTCGTAGTGAACAGGTCACCTTTCAATCATACACACGTATGAATACCGCAACGGACACCGTTTTAGGGGTTGGTTAACAGGGGTGAGGCCTGGCTTTTTTTGATGTCTTCCGTTTCCTTTGCAGGGAGAGCGTCCCTTCAGGTCACGAGGGACACAATTTTCGACATTGATTGGCTACTGGAAGAAGAAACCCCCTTTACTACTATAATGATGTTCTCACCTGACAAACATGTCTGATGGCCTAAGGACTACAACGCAGTGAGCAGCTGTTACAACCCACAAAGGATCGACCAAAGTGCCTCCGCAAAACTGCGTACGGCCTCGGTATGTCAGTAGCATCGCCTGCCATGGCCATGAGTTCACAGCTGCTTCTGTACCGCCGACGATACGTGCTTGAGTCAATGGGCGTAAGCCACAATTACCTAAGTGAGTGAGGAATCCAAGAACAAGTAATACAAAAGAAGACATAAAATCAATTTTTAGCTCATACAAAAATATGACAATACAATCGGCTAGTTGTTGTTTTTTTTTCCTTAGTTATTTGTTTATTTTTCACAAGTGCGTGTACAGTTAAAAAAAAATATATATTACCTGCGCCGACAAAGATCTGTGACCGTTTTTGACAACATTCCTGCTCGTTTTAAAAAGCGTTCTTGTCGAGTCTTTTACACTATACTAGCGACATCTGCCACTAACAATTTTCCCTTGATTAATCTTCTTACTCAAAAGCTATTAGCATGTTTATTTTAAGGAGAATGTAGGGTATTTGTAACGAAGCAGTAAGAGGGATGCTAAGGTTATCCTGTGTTACATGACTAGGATCATTGCTATCTCTCACGAAGCTTGTGCTTAGTGCTAGAGTCAGAGTTGCGCGTTTCCGGAAAGGCTATTCCTCCAACCAGCCTGTCGACGAATGGCAGGGTTACAGAAGGCGTTTAGCAAATAGAGCACATAGAGCGCAAGAATAGTAATAAGGGGGTTAATGGGGAATAAAGCAGATGACCTGGACCCAGTTAACAATTTACGTGGTCATTATACGAAGCACACAGTTCAGATTATTGCTATTATACCCGGGATACAGACCTGTTTTGTTTCTTTTTTTTCAAAAGCATTTTCTCCATTATACTTAATTAGTCATTTAGGGGCATTCGAACGTGGAATTATTAATAGGCACAGATACATGTAATAAACACAAAAAAAAATTCTGCCGGCCAGGAAAAAAATAGTTAGGCGGCAAAACACTTGTTCACACCCTCGCTCCAGACCTATCGTTTGACCGATCGCGTGAAAACCCGCGCCTTAAAAGTAATCTGGAGGAAAAAAACACGACTGTTTTGCAGTCCAGAAATAAGTGCGAAACCATGTGGGCTTGATTTTCTTGTTTTACTAATGCGAGAATAACTGGTGCATAAATAGTAATTGCTTAACTCTTCGGAGCTTTTTTGAAAAGCTATCATTGACAAGCTTCTGGAAATCTTTGATATCAATTTTCGTTAACTTTACGATTCTATTGTTACTTTGGTACTTGTCAATTACGAGAGTGTAGAGTTTTCTATTCTCCACAAGTTAAGCGACAGGTTATCGACAGGATATCACAGTTCTCACGGTCAGCTAACCCAAGCACGTCTATAATTTGGTCATTTAATTCGCCGGGGTGATGGGCTTGCTAGTAAAAGAGGCATCGCAATAGTTGGGAAAAAGTTGTTAGAACGCTGAGAAGAATAACTAAGTCACAGAAGTACAACTGCAGAAGAGCCGAGTCTCGGTTCCTTCGTTAACTAGCCAAGTGAGAACCATTCAGCCCCCAACACCATTAAAATCAACGGAATGTGAAGGCGCCAAAGTGAATAGTATTATTAGAGACTTGTTGGATAACTCATAACTTAGAAATGCCAGCTGGTAGCTGCAAATTGGATGCGTTTTCTCCATAGTGTTATTCGTACATTTGCTATGGTACACATGGAGAGAATTTCTTAAACATTTTCATTTTGCAGCTGGCTAAGACCACGCGCGGTTAGCAGACCGCGCGCGCTTCGCGCGCGACGAGATTATAGAGAATACAGTAATTAAAAATTATTCTAAGAAATCGTGATGAATAGTAGCAGAATATATCTACCGAGCCCCGTTTAATTATATTGTACTGGTATCCAATATCGCCTATAGTTCTTCAAAAGGAAACATAACTAAAGAAGGAAACTTCTCCTTTTTCCTCATAACTTTTGTATTTGATTGGGCTGGTTAACCACAAGAAAAAAATTTATTTTCATCACTCTCAAGGGGTTAACCATGACAATTCCAAAGATAGCCGTGAAAGCCAACAAAGATAGTTTATTCAAGTCAGTGTGGTGGGCATGAATTGAAATATCATTGATATTTCACATGTTACGTTACGATATGTTAAGAGACTTATTTCGTCATTTGTCATGATATTCGATCACTTTCCAAAAGTAGTTTTGAAAAGCCTGAATGTGAAAAAGAAACAAACAAACAATACCTCCCTGAACGTGGCCTGTGAATACAGCAATTTCTGAAAGTACTTGCTATAGAACTGTGTAAAAATAATTTGCCGACACTTATGATTCAGACCCAATCGGTGAATTCACTTATTTGGTGAAAAAGTTCAATATTAATTGTCACAAACCGCATATTACCAAGTGCTACCTAATCCCACGGTCCTAGCGAAATCAGAAACAATGATGAGTCATTCTGACATCTTATCGTAATCGTATCAGGAACCGAATGGAGAAACGTAGTACCCTCAAATTGTACTTTATCAGAAATTACTTAACGTCAAAAGGATTGATTGATTCTTGATTTTTCGCCACTCTTCAGTTAATAGGTCTGTAATTATGTGGGGAAAACGTCCTAGAAAATGAAATGTTCGAATCGTTCTTATAAAGTTTGCAGCGCTCAAGTTACTAAAAATCACGCGCCTTTGATACTTGGACACATCTGATTATTGGCGTGCTAAGGTTCAGTTCAATCCGGAAATGAACGAGTGTAGCGCGATTTTTATGATTACATTCATCTCCATTATTTCGAATACTCCTGGGACTAGCCAAGTACGACAAAGAATTTCTTGAAATTAAAAGATTTACATTTGTTGATTCAACAGGCATTTACATTAACTTTACAGACAAACCCAGCCTTACGGACACTCGCTTATATATGGACACCTCATAACAACGGACAGTTTGCTTCGTCCCTAGGGAAAGAAAGCCCTTACATCTGCTCTAAATTCAACCCTCTCTGCCAACATTTTCTCTGCCCCCCTCAGTGTCTGTATTAATGTGGTTTGACCCTAGTAAAATTCAAGCCCAAGTAAATATTTTGACAGACGGAACGGATTTTCATATCCATGGCAGCCGCACGTACAATGGAAAAGCTAAAGAATTTCGATTGATTTGCAACAGAAAGAGCGTAATCTAAGCAAAAGTGTCAAAAAAAAAATGTAACAAAGAAATGATCAGCTTGTAGTTGTTTAAGCCGTGCATTCAAAGTTTGCTTAATTTAATCTTTAATTATATTAACTAGAATAAGAAAAATAAAATTTTGAAGTTGGAACCAAAACATGTGACTGTCCGGTAACTTAAACGACAGTTTAATTACCCGAGATTCAAATGCTGTTCTCAACAAGGCAAAAGTACCAGTTGACTGTAGACGAGTTCGACTCAAAGACACTTACCTTGTACAGCAACAGGTACAAGTCGTAGAAGAAAGACCAAACACAATACCCCCAGTCTGTTTTGTTTGGCCATAATTTCGGTGTGGACTATAAATTCTTCACCTGCGGACTTTGTCTGTATATGAAGTCATCGGTGACACTTGGATGACTTCTGTTGATTTGCCTCGATTGACTGAAAATTGAGTCATGACGACATTTCCAAATGCACTGCTTCAATTACAGTGACGTGTGTTTTCTTTTCACTTCTTTAAATGTTCAGGGTAACAACTGAACATTTATCAGTCACCATCAATTTTAAACAGTGAGCGTAAGGACTACACCGTTGTTTTCCCACTGGGACAGATTTACACTGTATATCTGATGTAAATATCGAGTACCTCTAATAAGAATGTCAATTAATGAAAATGGAATAAATTAGTGACAATACTTGAAAGTCACAAAAGATTAACATTTTTAGGATTTTGTTTCTATACGCACAGATTGGCAAAAACGGCAAATCGACACAAAAACAAAAAAATGCTTGTCCACTTTTGTGGATAGTCCTGACATATGGACTGATAAGCATAGGCTTGTTAAGGTGTTCTTGTTTTGATACTTTACGCAGCTAATTCTAGCCAGATACATGCACAACAAGAAAGAAGTAATCACAAAGATCGTCACGTAATCCTCTCAATTTCCCGCCATGTTGGATTTAAAAAGGATAAAGCTAAATTTTTCCGCGACTGCACTGGCTGGTCCATTTTTTACAGCTGATTTGAGAAAGATTTAATACAGTGTAATGACTGCAAAGAAAATCATAGCAGTCAAAGATTGTCGCATTGATTAAACTGTAGTCAGAAAACGCGAAACCGTACGCGCCCATGTCGAATGATAGTTCGACCAGAGGTCAATCTACCGTTAATACAGGAGCACCCAATGGATCTGTGCCACAAAATATCTGTTCTTCAGGCACATTTTTGCTGGCTGGGAGATGTGGAAGAAATAATAGTCCTTGGAAGGAAAGTGTTGCTGGGAAAAAGATAATTCAGGGTGTCAGAGGGGATTTGAAGTCTAGAATAGCTGCCACGGGTTACTTGTATGGGTTACTTACCACTCAAGATCTGAATTGTGCCCTATGAAACTTCCTAGTAAGTCAGGTTGCAGGTTGTAAGGTCGCTGGCTGGGACCTCTTCCATCAGTCTTGCTGGGAGTGAGGAACAGATAATTTTTTTCCAGCAATCTCCCAAAATGCTAATAATAGTCTCAGAAAACTTTATTCACGCTTTGTTGTTGTTTTTAGGTCCTTTTCTCAAAATTTCCCGTTGGGTGCCCCTGTTAATAGAACCCCTCAGAGGTCGTCAGAGGAGAAAGCGAAGAAAGAATGGAGGAAAAAAAGGAACCTTAATTGAAAAAGATCGAAGGTCTTTACTGGTAGGTCGATACATCAGGACCGTAAGAGTATCACGAAAGATTTATATTACATATGCTTAACTTATGCTTATGTGAAGACAAGGTTTAAGTTCTTAATTATGAGTTTGTTTTTATAGAGGGTTGGCTCCAGGCTACACCGTCGCTACATCTCTATCTACTTACTAAAATAGCCATAGTTTGCCAACGAGTTCATTTGTGGTTTTGACGGTTGAATCGGCAGCAATCGAGCAACCTCAGCAAACCTATACAGATAGACTTCATTGAAAACAGGTGAAGTGAAATTAAAGATATGTATTTTATTTCACTACAAAATTAGGAAAAAAAATATCAACAGGTTATCATGAAATGAAGAAAATCGAATAGATTTTTTAGTTACCGTTGTCTTTGCCGAAAAGAGAAAAATAATCCGGTGAACAGTTACATTATTAATTCCCGATCCATCCCGGCTAGTAGTGAAGTTTCTATGGTGCATCTTTTCATGAACTTTAACAATTTCTTAAATCACTTAGGCAACTTTTTTAGGCCTGTTTCAAACGTCGTGCTACTGCCGTGCTAAGCTGGCTCGACTGTAGCTCAAATGCAGCACGACATTAATTAGCACGACTTGGTTTCAGACGTTACGCTACCGCCGTGCTAAAGTCGAATTTAATTCGATCAATTTAGTTCGGCACGGCAGCCAGCACAACGTTTGAAACGAGCCTTAGGCAATCCTTTAGATGCACCTCAAAGGTGAACTGACATCAAACCATATATTATTCAACTCTCATGACTGACTGCTGTATTAGTTGTCTTTTCGTTCAAGGCTGCGCTAGCTGTTGGAAATGATTTCAACATTCATGTTGTTTTCCGTTATTGCGTCTTCCTCAAGATAGTAATTCCAGACTGGCCATTTCCTTGAATGTCGTTGTGGTAATACTTTTTTCCTGCTGAAATAAAATTAGTGGCAGTGTGAGATGTCTGATTTACTAATAAGAGAAACCCAGTATTTCCCCGGTAAACCACAGTCAGTTGATTTAACATCAGAACTCTTATTTTACTTTTTAAATTATGTCATTTAAATTACTACCACCAAAAATTTTATTGGTCCATATAGTGAACTCTTATTAATACTAAGTAACTGCAGTAGACTCCGGTAACTCGGACTCTGAAGGGAAAAGAAAAAAGTTCGAGTTATCTGGATCGATTGTGTATTCGATAGTGTATAGCACAGTGCAGTTTTCACTGTTTCATCAGAAACGGTAACATGATTTTGCATTTAAATGATAAAACGACACCAGTTAGTTGCACCAATTAAAATCAAATTTCTGTAGCGTCAGTTGTAGTAGTTTTACCAGTTACACAACAAGAAGAGCTATTGGGATGGTATCCGAGTGGAGATACAAGAACCAGAATTCGAGTTATAGGAGTAAATGTCAGTGAAATTTTGATCAAGGGAATGAAAATTTAGTTCGGTTTAGCGGGAAATTCGAGTTATCAAAGTTTGACTTAACTGGGTAAAAATGACTAACCCAAAGGGAACGGGATTTATTTGAGTTATCGGGGTTGTACTGTAGCAATAATGAATCGCTTTCTCAGCATTCTGCTCCTAAGTAAAAGCTTTTTCCCTGGGCTCGATTACCAGCCGCTGTTCGGGAAATTAGCCCGCGTTCCCCCCCTGAACAGACTCAATCACGACCTGATAAAAACCTAAACAATACATGTCTTACCTGCTAAGCTTAATGATAACAATAGTCACAACAGGTAATAATAAGACTAATCCTCCACCAAGAACACCAACAATAATCCACTTCCAATCGTCTTTGTCGCTGGTTAGTTGTACGGGTCTCAAAGTATCAGCGCGTGGCGTTGAAGGCGGCCCGGACAGAGCTTCCACTTTGGATATATTTGCCCCAATGGCGGAGCCGATCTCTGATTTGTGCTTCAGAACAATTTCCAGTAATGTGCTGCTAGGCAAAACTGATTGATTTCCGACGAACAGTCCCAGTGGCTGTTGTATGTAAAAAGCAACCAAAATGGTATCTGACGCATTGTTAGGGTAACCAGGCAGCAGATGAACTCGCTGAGACGAGTAAAGGACGAATCTGAAAAGAGGACATGCAAATGAACCATCAGATAAATAACTAAAACAGATCACCCTTATTATTTAGTTTGGTATACACCTTATTCCAAAATTGTGGTAATCAATTTGATCTGCGGAATTCAAAAGAACCTCTACCTGGAAACGAGGCGTTGAGGGTCAATTATCACGAAAACTGAAGAACAACTAAATTTACAACACCATTTTAGTATGAAGTGCATTTGTATAGTACCTACGATTAACAATAGTAATCAGTGGCCACTGAACTGTTAGCTTTTCTTTCAAGAAAAAATTCTAAAAATGTAACATTGAAAGCAACGCGATACCGAAAGCATCTATCTTTATTCGACACTTATAAGGTCAAAATAGCCACCTTAATTTATAATATATACAACCGCATAACTCCATCATGCTTGGAATCTATAATCCGTCATCATCATCGTGTTAGCGTACAACGTTTTGAAACTTATTATATAAAAAACTCCATTTCTTACAGGGGATCCATTGTTTGGAATCTTTTAGAGCCATCCGCTGTCAGAGCCAGGGACTATGCCAAAAGGGCAAAAAGTCTCACGCCCTCAGAAACTTGAACTTTAATGAAGAGTCACCGCAAATGGGTCCTCCCTAAACTGACAGTGATTTCGTCTTTTATTAATTCTATTCATATCTTTTATTGTACATATTTCACCTTTTATTGACTACATTCAATTTTAATAATTTTTATCATTTTATTTTATTAACATTTTTTACACGGCCCCATAAGCTATATTAGCTTTAAAACCCACCGTGTTTAAATAAAAGATGTTGTTGTTGTTTATTTATTTTGTTCATCATTTGTGGAACCCGTCCAGTGAGGAAGGGAAAATAGGGGACACACGGGTCCCATGTGAGGTGTCGTCCCTACTCAATCCCTCCCTCAGATACCAGAAAGTAGGGGTATGGGGAGGTCATAGGCAACGTTTTGGCACCTAGTGGTTCATTTACGTCCTACTCATCAGTGAAAGTATCTATTTACCTTCCTTGTCCTGTAATTTTTAATGCGCATGATGTACTGTTAAAATTGCAGTACTTTGTTGCAACAGACGCCATTCCAACTTTGAAAGAATTGTCCGTCGTATAATCCCATTTAAACTGATAAAGAAAGAAACAAAGTAGACAGTTAGGAAATCAAGAAACATATGAAATTGTCCCCTCCTTGTTTTTAACAGAAAATTAACGGTTACACGACGAAGAATTCGTTTGACTTTTATGTTTGGATTTTTCGAAACTCCGGATCAGAAGCAACTTTTAATGAAAGTACATGTGCCGAGTGACTATCATGATTTTGGTTGAGCAAAATTTGTCTTTGAAATTGTGAAAAAAAACCAGCCCGGTTTTCCTATCGAATTAGACCATCAGAGAGTTTAGAAAAAATGACAAAGATATAGATTGTTTACCATTTACAAACGTTTTCCGGGAATTTCGGTTGGAAAGTGAATGAAACACTACTTTTTGGTTCTTCCCAACAGAAAATTTCCAGGAGCAACGGAACATCTGAAAAGGTAGTCCTGTTTTTCCGAATGGAATATTCCAAACGGAAATTTGTGTTCCATTTTTCCAAAGCCATCTTTGATACCAGTTTCAGGCCTTCGCGGCCGTTTCCGGTAAATGGAACTGATTTGTACAAGCAGTAAACGCTATTCTGGGACGAAATTCACCAGTCCTGAACTTTGCGAACAATTTGCTCACATTATGAACCGACCGTAATAAATGGTAAACAACCATAGTACAATTACGGGTTACGTCCTCTTACAGTGCTGTGTTGCAGAATGGATATCCGCACTGCGTGATCTCTTTCTTCCACTGATGGGTTTCGTGGTTTTGGTAGCTCAGGAATAGGAACTGTCTCATTCTTCGCCAGCCCTACATTATGACAAACATAAGAGAAGGAAACTGAAATGTGGCGTGGAGAACATAGAGGGCTGAGAAAAAGTTAAGTTTACATGCATAACAATATCCATCATTTGCTTTAAAAAAGGACCAAAAAAAATTGGATTCGGGTAACTGTAGCGGCCACGAACGCGGGCCCTGCGTTCGTAGCCGCTACAATATTTCCGGTCGTGGCTTCTCTCCACCCGATATATTCCTTTTTGGGTGGAGAGAAGCAACGACCGGAAATAGGTCTGCGTTCGCAGGCTAAAGCCACTTTTAAAAGGAGACAGCACTATGCAAATTCCCTTCCAACTAATGACGAGCGGCCAGCTAAGAAAGAAGGTAGTATCGAGCGACCCCTTCTCGTTTGTAGGGAAGCCAAGGTTTACGAGAACGAGTCGCTTCTTTCTCTCCTTAATCTCTATTCCTACTAGTGTAGAGAAATCTGGCAGTAAGAAGAGGGGAACTGAAAACAGTAAACCTAAACTGTTGTGTTTTCGCGGACGCGCAGACAAAGTACCTCTGCATTTTCCATCAATGAAGTAAAGATTCGGTCCACATTCACATCTGTAAGTACCAAGATCGTTGACGCACTCGTGAAATTCGTCCGGGCAGCTGTACAAGGCTTCATCTACACATTCATTAATATCTAGGAACACAAAAATATAAATGGGTCGGATCTAAGATTTAATACAATGTAACTCTCTATCGAGAAAAGGTTTTTCCTTTGTCAATCCTTACTATCAAAGGATCACAGTATATAATGCTTAAGAATCCAGAACGTTTTTCTCGATAATAAGTAACCTTGACAAAAGTTTTAAGGTCTTTGAACAAGCCAGTTATAGGCCTTTAAAATGAACTGAACAAAAGGCAATTAGTTATTTATATAGCAACAAATACCTTCGCAGCTGTATCCGTTTTTGCTCAGTTTGAATCCTTTTGGACACAAACAAGTATATCCTCCAGGGGTATTTTTGCAAATATGGCTGCATTGATGATCAGGTTTTTCCGGATCACACTCATCGATATCTGTGACAAAACAAAGCAGTCATGGGGATGTTGTTTGTATCAAATTACCAAAATTATGCCTTCAGATTCAGTACTTAACTAGCTGATACTCACAGAGTTTTTTAGCAAAAATACTGTCTTATAAAACCATAAAACGTGTATGGTTGTGCAATTTATGTATTAGGTAAGACTTGTCCTGGTCGAAATTCCCGACTTATTAGCAATTTGCAAGTTTCAAAACAATATCTGAATCTTTCCACAGGGGATAAAGCAGTTACTTACTAACTCAGCCACAAAGCGTTTCGTGCATTTATAATAACTAACTAAGGTTTTTAGGGTCCAGGAAAAGGTTAGCTTTTGGGCACACTGAACCCTTTCATACCGACTTTTACATAAACTGTTGCTGCACTTCAAACCTTTGCACGTCTTTCCATCACTCTGTAACTCGTATTTAGCCGAACAGTCGCAAGTTGATTGGTTGTTGGCTCCTGTGAAACAAATTTGGTCACAGCCAGGGTCTGAAGAACAAGGAATCGTTGCTGACGAGAGAAGACATAATGAGCAAATTAGCTGTATATATGCTGCCTCCATTAAACCCCCTAAAAATCAAATACACTGAAGACTAAGGATTAGCCAAGCCCGAATATAAATTATTGATACACATACACCGCAGACAACGATACGAGTGCTTCACGTCCGGACACCTTCCTGTTTCGCCAACGTATAACATCACAAAATAAATCCCAGAACCGGCAGGCATCTGACAAAGAACCCGCAACTGAAATTAAATCTACAGCGGTTCTGCCATACATCAAAGGTTTATATGAACTACTTCGTCGTTGCCTACAACAGCAGTGCGACCTAAGGATCCTGTGGATCCACGAAAACAAGATGGAGTAGTGTGTGAGATTCCTTGTGAATGCGGCAAAGTATATTGGCGAAACAGGAAGGTGCATGCAAGGAGCACGATAGGGATATACGGCTTTCTCGAGGTCAAACTTCGGCCGTTAGTGAAGACGCAAAGAAGACCAGTCATTATCCGGTCTGGGACGAAGTTAAGTTTATTGACCGAGACCCTCACTGGTATTCTCGTAGAGTTTAGGAGGCTATCCACGTAAGACTTCACTCTAACAACATCAACAGGATCAGTGGAATTGAGATTCCTCAAGCTTGCATGCCTACAATCAGACAACATAACAACTGACCTCTACCACAGTGGACCGCCGGAAGATCAGTTTCTTCCCCTCACAATGCCAATGCTTTGGATCGAAACCCACCAACAATGAGCGAGGTTTGTGATACACCAACCACTAACAACCATGGTGGTGCAAATAATTGACGCTATCGCCTGACGAAAACCGGCAGTGTGCGGTCGAACCGTCGCGATCAATATCAAAGTGACAATCGTGAGACAAACGATAAAACTAATCCTTTTATTATTGTTTTTGTTTCGCATTTACAACTTGCAATGAATCAGCTATTCATCCTCAATGAGTATCAAATGCAGGCATGTAGTACTTGTAAAACTGAATCAGATTTGGAAGATACAAATACCCTTGAAAAGTATGTGAAATCCAGTTTAGTGAGCTCTTCAGGAATAAAAATGTCATGTTGATTTAAAATATTCTCTCCTGGCTCCTTAAAAGTAGATGAAATATAGTGAGAAAGTGCCAGATAAGTCAGACCTACCTACGCAGTTCCTCCAGTCAGACGGATCTCTTGTAAAATACTGGTCGCATGAACAATTATAGCTTCCTTGAGTATTGATGCACTGTTGCGTGCAGTTGGCAATTAAAGGCTTGCATTCGTTGATATCTGTGCATAATTGAATAATCAATGACAAACTAAGTAAAAGAGATAGATCAAATATAATCGTCCAGGTGAGTGTAATCCTAAATAGTACTGTTGCTGAGTGACTGATCACGTTTCGAAAACTTTTGCGATAGTCTACTTCAAAGTCAAAGTAAAGTAAGTTGCATCTTGTCAGTTGATTGTATTAAACTGTGGTTATTGACCTGATTGGTCAATAAAATCGCGTTGTTACTGGTCATTAGGGCTTAAAAGCCCTCAGCTGATGTAATTGGATATGAAAACATTAAATGTAAGTGGTGTGTTTCGATCTGTCTCTTTTCATATTAAAAACGGTCGTTATTTTTAGTTGACTTGTCGGTTTGTGAGGTAACTTAATTTATGTCAGTTTGCTTGAGTTCGTTTGTGAACTGGATGCCCTTAACTGCTGACTTCGATTCAGTGGATTTGTTAGAAACATGAAAAATTTCTCAATCGACAGGTTCAATATTAATTGCACGTTTAAAACTTAAATTACTCACCTTCGCAACTGTAGCCATCAGCATTAATGTTGTACCCATCACGACATCCACAATAGAATGATCCCGGTATATTGATGCATAGCTGTTCACAAATGTTGTTTTCAATGCTCTGACACTCATTGACGTCTGGGAAAAGTTCAGTAATTTTAATAAGTTAAAAACTAAACTGTTTCTTGATGCTAACCTTTAATTTTCAAGAAACATGTTCCTCTTCTGTTTTGTCTTTTTTTGGTTTATTTTATTGGATAATCGCGATACGGTCGGAAACTGATACTACTTTACAGAACTTAAAAAGATATCTAGTTAATCATTCAAGTGCTACACCCACCAACACACTGCGCTCCATTTCCAGTGTAACCAGTTGGACACGGTCCACACGTGTATCCACTTACATTGGCTGGCGGGGGGAGATCAGTGCACGCTACGCCTGCGTAACACGGCTGACCATTGAACTCGCAGGCGTCAATTTCGCTATCACAGAATCTTCCCGTGTATCCTCCCTGACATGCGCATCCCATGTAAATAAATTTGTCGTCTGAGTTGGCCGTATCACCCTCTTCTGGCTCCACACAGAGTCCACTGTGCTTGCAGGCACACATTTTAATAGTTGGAATCCATGTCGTGCTCGCTCCTTTTTCATCAGCAGCAACGAATGACAAATTAAACTGAAAAGCAAATTAAGGAAACCATGATAATAACCCTCATTTAAAATTTCTCCTTCGATATTATTTAAGACACTTCTGTTTCATTGATGCATTTCGTCCGTTTAGATGCGTCGCCACTCACGCGAAATTAAAACATATGCACAAAAAAGAGATTAGATTACTAAACAAGGGTAACAGATGGTTAATACCGCGTCTGCATCCTGATTTACACGAGGATCTAAATTAGAGGGGAAATGCTGCATTTATCATCTTTGCCCCTGATTCCTTAGTTTGCATTTTCTTTTTTTGCATTATACAGTGTACAATTTTCCGTTAAATCTTTTGTTAAATGTGTTAGTATTATTAAACGTGTTATTAGTCAGTCAATTAGGAAGGCTAAGACAAATTCTTTATACAACTCACGAGGATATGACGTACTGGAAACACTTGTTCAACGCATGTTTTGAGTTATGTTCTATTCACTCTTTAAATAGGTATATTATGTCTTCTATTGGTCTTCAAACAGTAAGCATTTGTCCAGGACTCCAATCAAAAAGTGCTAGTTTTAGCAGTGATAGAAATTGCTCTCAGACCGGCTACCTTTTGTGAAGATGTAACATGCCAAGTAAAATAGAGTACGTTTCCAATTTGCTTGACAGTGGCGCCTGAAGGACGGTTGATGACATGAAAGCTAATGGTGTCGTTGTCTTCGGCTGTGACGTTCAGGTGTACGGTTTCGTGAAGTGTTGCGTTGATTTCACTTGGAGCATTAACTATCTTGGGCGGAAAATTGTCTGAGGGAAAACAACGATAACGTGGGATACCAGTTATAATAGTATTCTACATTTTAGGTCAAAATACTAACTGGAAACACATGTAAAAGAAACAAACAGACAATTGTAATAAAAAAAAACGAGAGAAAGCAAAGAAAACACCGACACACAGCTGATTTGAAAGACGAAAGGTGAACGAAAGGTGAAACAGTGGACCGTGTTTACTCGAAAAGCTATTTGTCCCTCCTTGAATATGCTACAGAATCAAACTTACTTCCTAATTCAGAGACTTTACTGAAAAACTGTTATGGTTGCTGCCAATAGACTTTGATTTACTAGCCTCTAGAATAATCTTCTTTGACATTTTCAATAACTTACCAAGAGTATTTGACTCGTTCACTAACTGAATATTTATGTCTTTGGTTACTATGCCAATGGACACGTCATTCGTAGCTGCAGCATCAAACAGGCACTCAATATCATTTCCGCACTGGGTTTCAGCCAATTCCCTCACACTGTTGTTATACCACGTGATATCTTCCACAAACATGGGTGTGAAATCAGACTTTGCAAAGGTCTCCACGCTTTCATTTTGAGCATAAGTGAACAAAGATTGTGTTTGGTTGATTTGCCCTGAAAAAAATGCGTTGAATAAGCTAAGAACTCTTCTACATACCGGTACATGATGATGTATTTTTGCCATCTTAAATAATTGGTTAATTCCAGCAAACAAAACTTCTTTTCTTCAAAAAACTCGACAAGGATACTAAAGGTAAGATTTCGGAAGGGGGAATGTCCGCGCTCAGGAGAAACCAGGAAGAGAAAGCCAGCACGCCAGCGAACCTAAGAGAACTCACCTCTTAAAAATGTAAAACGACAACAATTTTTCCTGATATCACAGACAACCCTAGCGCTACATGTAAATGAATTGCCAACAGCAGAGTCCAAATTTCACTTGAACAAAGTAAGACAACTTATGATAGACACTGTAGTTCTTTGCACAATACTTACACTTAAGACCAAATCCAAAGTGAATCTCTCTTGAGGATAAAGTGGGAGACAATGTTGTCCCATCAGGTAATGTGTAGTCGTCATCGGGGTTTTGGTTCCAAGTTCCCAACAGCCCTTTGGTAGCATTTTTGTAATCGTTCGTGAGTGTTACGACTATGGACAGCATTCCCTTTTTTTCACAGAACAACACGGAAGTAGTTGAAGGGAAATAAACCTCCATACAGTTTTCCTCCGGTTTGGAGACAGAGATGTTTCCACCAACGTCTTCAGTTTGGTCTGTCAGACTTTCGTAGTTGTTGTACATTTTTTGTCCAAAACGTATATTCATCCCACCTGAAGATAAAAACTGTGTAAGTGAATCATTCAGTGTTTGGCAAGCAGTTAACACCACTTCGAGGAGAATGGTTCACAAGGAAGGAGATGGGTCTAAAACACTGTTCCTTCAATTGCTGTCAAGTTGTTCACATTTCATATAGGTAGGTTTTGCCAGCATGGATGGTAGAGGGATTGTTGTCTTGTTGCCTTTTGCGTCATCGTGGACAAAAAAGAAATTTGACCTTGACTCTGGTGAATTTAATAATTTGTTTGTTCGTTACTTGACACAATGTGGTGTTATACAAGTTGTCAAGACAATATTGCCTACCTGTTTCTAATCTGAGAAAAGAGAAGACATTTCGTGACCCCACCACTGGTTTCCCTCGAAATGACGACCGAAGGACGATTGCAAAAATTCCATACTGATGACGTGTCACTACCTAGATCTGGGTAGTGTTTCTGATTGACCGTGTCTTGAATGAAATTTGCTTCAAGTGAACCTCACCACAGTATGGAATTTCTGCAGTCGTTTGTCAGACACCCTTTCGCGGGAAAAAACAATGTGGTGTCGCGAAATGTCGGCTATTTTCTCAGGCTAAACGGTTCTGCCTATTTTATCAGTCCAAACTAAGTTGTTACCTCTGTTCTTTACTTTAACTTCAACGGTCCAAGTATCTTTTTCTTTAGCCGCTGCAGCACTAAAAATTGTTGCAGTTGTTGAATTTCCTTGTGCAAGGCCTGTCCTGGCTTGTAGTTGAAATGTTCCACTTTGTGCATCGACCATCACATATTCACCAAGGCCATTGAAGGTGTAATTCCGACCGTCCAAAGTTCTAAAATGAGGATCACCCCAAAACCAACCTACAACACAATTAAAATTCAAAGATAAACTTTTGAAGTAATTGTACGATCAAGAAATTAAAAAATCGTTGTATACTTGCTGTTACCAGTTCTATTTTGTTTCGGTTATTAAAACACTATTGAAAATTCTCCACAACGAAGTAATGAACATAAAAGGGGGAAAAGCTCATGTCTTGAAATCTGAAATGAGTAACCTAAAAAGGTACATTTGCCAAAAAAGCCATGTTTACCAACAATAGTTCAATAACCAAACAATAGCCCAATAAACACACAACGGGCTTCGATAACCACACGAGTAGTTCAATGACCACTCGTCAATTCAATGACCAAAGACCACAACTGCGGGAGAAATAGTTACAAGTATATTAGATTTTTAATATAAATGTGCTAACTGATTTAATGCTCATTTAGCAATCACATAAAAACTAAATCTAGTCTAGCCCCGTGATCCTTCTTGTGTTAAACAATAAAAAACAAGAACAGTCTCTTACGTCTCTGTGGCGGTCTATAAAAACTGCAGTCATCGGTTGGTCGATAAAGGTAAAACAGATCACAAAACTTTGTGTCAACGCAGCAAAATTTATGAGCTTGACTGTCAGCATAAAATGCTCTATAGTCATTGCTCCCATTGTAATACTGATAAATTGGATCAGCTATGACCCTGCTTCCGTCTGGAGGTCCAATTTTAAGAGAGCCAAAGTCGTCCCTCATCGCAGAGTAGCAACACAGCTTGCTCGTTCTAAGGCCAACTAAATCGTCAAGGTCGCCATTGTCATAAGGGAAGTATTTAAAGATTCTGGACCTAAAGCACACATTTGGCCAAGGATAGTTCCAGTCCCGAACGAATCGTCCCCTGTCCAGAAATGCTTGAAATAGGGTACAGGGACACGCCATACGCTGATCTGCATCAATGGCTCCATTATACCAGGATCTAACGTCCATGTCATGTTGGAGAGAAACCCAACTAAAGCACTTTTCAGTTTCATCCTTTTGTTCTCTATTCTCTATTCTCCAAAAATGTCTTCCAAACAAATCCGTGTTTCCTTTCGTTTTGTCGAGGTTGTACATTCCAAGCACAGTACCTGAGCTGTATTAAACAATAGTAACAGTGCTTGTTAATACTCATATCTCAATATTTAATATTCTTGTGAATAGAAATGATCACAAGATTTGAATTTTACCCTTCCATGTTCAGCTTCTCGCTTTCTCTTGCGATCCAGCCTGCTACTGGGAGACCATACGTGCCTGTCCAGTAATCATATTCTGATCTGCAGAAAATACGTGCAACAATCCAAGAATTGGTAAAATGATGTCAAAAGAGTATCATCTATAGAGTATCCTTAGTGTTCCACTACCATCTCATGGAAATAATAAAAAAGAGCAAAGGCTCTGATGAAAATTTTAGTATGTGAAATTCAAATCGTTACAATACTATTTTGAAACACAGAATAGTTTTATCCGTTACAAAGCATTCATCGATGCCTTTGAAAAAGGGAAAAGCGAAGAGAGATGAAAAAGCCTTCGTTTAGGATTAAAATGAAATCGCCGCCAAATGATGGATTTCCTTCCCGTAATGTTATCCTTGTAAAAATTGTTTCAAAAAACACACTTACGGCGGAGCTGGAACCGTCCACTGGATTCCTCCAGAGGGATAGTTGTACATTAAGAAGGTATTAAACCAGTTGGTGATGATGACCGCTTGAAAAGTGTTAGTCTGGTAAAAAAAGAGTTCAATCAGATTCCAGAACTTGCTGTTGGATTTAAAGGTAGACCTGTAAAATTACCAAGTGTTAAGATTGACTGGCTAATGTGTTGTCTTTAGTCCAGCTAGGTTTTCAGTTCCATTTCTTTTAAAGCTCTGTTAGCTTCGATCCTCTTACTTTTCGAAAAGTTAATAATCACCTATCCAAATAACATTTATTAATAGCAATAAACGTGAGGTCAAATTTCTTTACTAATGTAACACTTTTGGGCCAAATGGGATTCAATGTATTTATTTATTTATTTATTTACAGATTAGTATAATAAAACTATAAGAATCATAATGCAAGGCAAAAAAAAAAACATAGACCACGAACTTCCAATCAAGGTTATGCTTCTAGATGAACAGCATTGTAGGTAACGAAACGACTGTTCAAAATCAGACCGCAGAATCAAAGAAGAAAATCCCTCATGACCGTGGTAAAAACTCGGCTCATATTACAAGAGACCAGTTGTATGTGCGCTTTATTTTCTAAATCCAAATATTTCCGACACCAGTCAGAAAGACACACACAAGAAAGTAGATACCGGAGACCGAAAAATAGGAAAATAACTATTTCTGCCTGTTCTACAATGCTTTTCTGCCAGAGGTACCATTTTCAAAAGGTCAAAAAAAAAACAGAATTATAGACTTACCCAGGGACACAACAGCTCTGAACAACTAACGTAAGGACAGAGGTTGAACCAAGTAACAACAAGGACCCATGTAGCTGTAAAGTTCTTAAATTTTTCTTCGGTGGTGTAACGTTGAACATGCTGAGAAGCCAAACTGAGGATCATTTCTTTTTGAGGATGACCTTGACTGCTCTGTTCGTACGCTTGATAATAAACCTTCGAATTTCCATTTTTAAAGGCAAGATCTTCATCAACCCTGGCCCAGAATGGTGCGATAATCGCTTTACCGCTCAACCATCGGAAAGGACCAAACTTCTGAGGCCAGCGCACACTCCATTTATCGTTCAGTTGTATTTTGCCATTTATGCATATCTACGATAGAATAAGAACTTTTTGAATTTTTACTGAAATAACCCAGCCATAAGCTCGTCTATTTCCAAACAGAGAAACTATTTAAGTTTTAAGCGTTCGTCCTCCCAGACAATATAGGCCTGTGTAAAAAAACATAACTGTGCGCTTTTCGGAATATAAAAAAGTACCTGTCGTTATTAGCTTGTTTCTAAAATATATTTTTTATAATATTATGTTACGTATAAGCTTCCCTGGATGTATAATAATAATAATAATAATAATAATAATAATAATAATAAAATATTTATTTAGCGCTTATACTTTTCAGTGATAATGATGTAAGACCATCCAAAACCAATTAAGAAATTGTAGAAGCCTAGTACTTAGAACCGGTACTCGTTTCGAAACTTGGAGCCATTGGGTATATCGCAACAATCTGCCTTTATAGGAAAGTTTTATTCTTAGAAGTCACCAATGGACCTTAAACAAAATGTGTTTCAACGATTGAAGGATGGAAATAACCGATAACGAAAAAACACTACCCTCTCAAATTTAGAAGTAATAAGAGTTCAAGACGGAATCCACCGTGAAATTGAGTAATTTTAAACAAATGCCAAATGACTATAACTTTTCTGTTCTTGACGACGGCAAATGAAGGCTGCACATTGATACTTACATGTAACTTGAAATGCCTCGCCTGGAAGAATGGAAATCCAAAACGACCTGCACTTATCCTGTGACAGCGGTTGTCGATACTGCAAGATGATTCGGTACTCAATTCGTCATCATTCTGCCCCTTTCCATAAGGATAAAGATTGTCGTCAAATGGAGTTTCTTCAAGTAAAAAAATGGAAAAAAAAAAGAAAAAAGGAAGGAATGTTATTATCATTAACTAAATTAAATTTCCCGCTCGCTCCTAGGTTAAATTATCACTATTCATGCTATGATTAAATCTATGGACTGTAACGCGTTACCAAACACTTTTCTGCACGTTGCTGCAGTTTATGCAGATTCAAATTATGGGTTTTAAATTCTACGTTTATATCTTCGCTGAAGGGTCAACAAAAATAACGATGTGTGATAATTTAGTAATTACTTCTCAATACTGATTGATGCGAAGAAACTATCTGACAAAACAAAACGGCACGGTTGACGAGTGGAGTAAAAGAAATGAGATCTAGCCAAAGATTAAAGAATGTTCTACCTGTTACTGGATGTATAACACTTGCGCTGAAAGTAGCTGAGACTCTCGATTTTGAAAGGCTGGAATGACCGGGCTGCAATAAGCGTAGAGATGCAGTGGTAGACTTTACAAAGTTTGAATCAACAGACCGCGAAATGGTGGCTGGTGCGCTTGTTTTAAATTGTGTAAGACTTACAGGCGTAAGCTTGGAGGTACTCTCAAATGACCTTGAAAACGGTGGAATGCTCAAACCGGGAGTTGGCAAGACGCTGGAAGACACCCTTGATAAGGCACTGACTGTTATCGACGGCAAATGGATTGTAGATTCGCTCAAGTTTCGCGAAACAGTCGGACGCACAAACAATGGCATACCGGTACTTGAAGAAATAATTGTGGGTGCTGAGATACTATCACTGGTGGACTCATTACCTGTATCATCATCACTGCTATCATCACCACTTCCATCACCACTATCATTACCGCTGCCATCACCGCTATCATCACCGCTGCCATCACCGCTATCATTACCACTTCCATCACCACTATCACTACCACTGCCATCACCGCTATCATCACCGCTGCCATCACCGCTATCATTATCACTTCCATCACCACTATTACTACCACTGCCATCACCGCTATCATCACCGCTGCCATCACCACTATCATTACCACTGCCATCACCGCTATCATAACCACTGCCATCAGCGCTGCCATCGCCACTACCATCAGCGCTGCCATCACCACTGTCATCACCACTGCCATCACCACTATCATAACCGCTGCCATCACCACTATCGTCACCACTTCCGTCACCAATGATAGACGCTAAGACACTTGCGGCCACACGTGTAGATGGTGAGTCGCTCACACTGATAGACAATGAGGAACCTCTTGAGACACTTGGTGAAGCTGACACGCTGAGGCTAAAAGAGTTCGAGACACCTAAAGACACAGTGGACGAAGGAGAAACACTTGGAGATTGACTTCCAGAATGTAAGACACTCAAACTGAAAGACCCTGAGTCACTAAGAGAAACACTTCTTGAAGGTGTAACGCTGACGCTAACGGATTGGCTTGTAGATTGTGAAACACTTACCGAAGCTGAGACACTCAGGGTCATACTTGTGGAAAATGAGCCACTGAGTCTGACTGACTGTGAGGCGCTTGCAGAGTAACTTATTGATGATGAAACGCTGTTACTGACTGAAAGCGACAGACTTGCTAAAAGACTTGAAGCTGACGGGCTAATGCTGACAGAGTGGGAGATACTATGGGAAACACTTACTGAAGGTGAAGTACTGATGCTGACAGAATCCGAGACACTAGGGGACAAACTTGTTGAAGGTGAAAAGCTGATGCTCACAGAGTCCGAGATACTAGGCGACACACTTGTTGAAGGCGAAACGGTGATGCTCAAAGAGTCCGAGACACTAGGAGACACACTTGTTGAAGGCGAAACACTGATGCTCACAGAGTCCGAGATACTAGGAGACACACTTGGTGAGGGTGAAACGCTGATGCTCACAGAGTCGGAGACACTAGGAGACACACTGGTTGAAGATGAAAGGCTGATACTCACAGAGTCCGAGACACTAGAAGACACACTTGTTGAAGGCGAAACGGTGATGCTCACAGAGTCCGAGACACTAGGAGACACACTTGGTGAGGGTGAAACGCTGATGCTCAGAGAGTTTGATACACTAGGAGACACACTTGTTGAGGATGAAACGCTGATGCTCAAAGAGTCCGAGACACTAGGAGACACGCTTGTTGAGGGTGAAACGCTGATGCTAACAGAGTCCGAGACACTAATAGACAAGCTTGTTGAAGTCGAAAAACTGATGCTCACAGAGTCCGAGACACTAGGTGACACACTTTTTGAAGGCGAAACGCTGATGCTCACAGAGCCCGAAACACTAGGAGACACACTTGTTGAAGGTGAAACGCTGATGCTCACAGAGTCCGAGACACTAGGAGACACACTTGTGGAAAGCGAAACGCTGATACTCACAGAGTCCGAGACACTAGGAGACACACTTGTGGAAAGCGAAACGCTGATGCTCACAGAGTCCGAGATACTAGGAGACACACTTGTTGAGGATGAAACGCTGATGCTCAAAGAGTCCGAGACACTAAGAGACACGCTTGTTGAGGGTGAAACGCTGATGCTAACAGAGTCCGAGACACTAATAGACAAGCTTGTTGAAGTCGAAACACTGATGCTCACAGAGTCCGAGATACTAGGAGACACACTTGTGGAAGGCGAAACGCTGATGCTCACAGAGTCCGAGATATTAGGAGACACACTTGTGGAAGGCGAAACGCTGATGCTCACAGAATCCGAGATACTAGGAGACACACTTGTTGAAGATGACACGCTGATGCTAACAGAGTCAGAGATACTAGGAGACACTCTTGTTGAGGGTGAAAGGCTGATGCTCACAGAGGCCGAGAAACTAGGAGACACACTTGTTGAGGATGAAACGCTGATGCTCAAAGAGTCTGAGACACTAATAGACAAGCTTGTTGAAGTCGAAACACTGATGCTCACAGAGTCCGAGATACTAGGAGACACACTTGTTGAAGGTGAAACGCTGATGCTCACAGAGTCCGAGACACTAGGAGACACACTTGTGGAAAGCGAAACGCTGATGCTAACAGAGTCCGAGACACTAGGAGACACACTTGTTGAAGGCGAAACGGTGATGCTCACAGAGTCCGAAACACTAGGAGGCACACTTGTTGAAGGTGAAACGCTGATGCTCACAGAGTCCGAGACACTAGGAGACACACTTGGTGAGGGTGAAACGCTGATGCTCAGAGAGTTTGATACACTAGGAGACACACTTGCTGAGGATGAAACGCTGATGCTCAAAGAGTCCGAGACACTAGGAGACACGCTTGTTGAGGGTGAAACGCTGATGCTAACAGACTCCAAGACACTAATAGACAAGCTTGTTGAAGTCGAAACGCGGATGCTCACAGAGTCCGAGACACTAGGAGACACACTTGTGGAAAGCGAAACGCTGATGCTAACAGAGTCTGAGACACTAGGAGACACACTTCTTGATGGCGAAACGGTGATGCTCACAGGGTCCGAAACACTAGGAGACACACTTGTTGAAGGTGAAACGCTGATGCTCACAGAGTCCGAGACACTAGGAGACACACTTGTGGAAAGCGAAACCCTGATGCTCAAAGAGTCCGAGATACTAGGAGACACACTTGGTGAGGGTGAAACGCTGATGCTCAGAGAGTTTGATACACTAGGAGACACACTTGCTGAGGATGAAACGCTCATGCTCAAAGAGTCCGAGACACTAATAGACAAGCTTGTTGAAGTCGAAACACTGATGCTCAAAGAGTCCGAGACACTAGGAGACACACTTATTGAGGGTGAAACGCTGATGCTAACAGAGTCCGAGACACTAATAGACAAGCTTGTTGAAGGCGAAACACTGATGCTCACAGAGTCCGAGATACTAGGAGACACACTTGTTGAAGGTGAAACGCTGATGCTCACAGAGTCCGAGATACTACGCGACACGCTTGTTGAAGGCGAAACACTGATGCTCACAGAGTCCGAGACACTAGGAGACACACTTGTTGAAGATGAAAGGCTGATACTCACAGAGTCAGAGATACTCGGAGACACGCTTGTTGAGGGTGAAACGCTGATGCTCACAGAGTCTGAGACACTAGGAGACACACTTGTTGAAGGCGAAACGGTGATGCTCACAGAGTCCGAGATACTAGGGGACACACTTGTTGAAGGCGAAACGGTGATGCTCACAGAGTCCGAGACGTTAGGAGAAACACCTGTTGAAGGCGAAACGGTGATGCGCACAGAGTCCGAGACACTAGGAGACACCCTTGGTGAAGGTGAAACGCTGATGCTAAGAGAGTTTGAGACACTAGGAGACACACTTGTTGAGGGTGAAACGCTGATGCTAACAGAGTCCGAGGCACTAATAGACAAGCTTGGTGAAGATGAAAAACTGATGCTCACAGAGTCCGAGATACTAGGTGACACACTTGTTGAAGGCGAAACGCTGATGCTCACAGAGTCCGAGACACTAGGAGACACAATTATTGTAGGTGAAATGCTCACGCTAATGGACTGCAAGATACTTGTAGATTGACCGGCAGAAGGCGAAACGCTGGGAGGTGTCGACGGTGAGACACTTACAGATACACTTGAGGAAGTTGATGCACTGAAGCTGGGTGATTGTGAGGCACTAACAGATTGACTTGTTGAAGCTGAAACGGTAGCACTAACTGACACCGACAAACTGTTGGTCGGTGGTGTGTCATCACTGTTGTCATCACCACTTTCGTCACCGCTATCATCGCCACTGCCATCGCCACTTTTACCACCACTGCCGTAACCGCTTTCATCGCCACTGCCATCGCCACTTTTACCACCACTGCCATCACCACTTTTACCACCACTGCCATCACCACTCTCATCACCACTGCCATCACCACTTTTATCACCACTTCCGTCACCACTTTTCCCACCACTGCCATCGCCACTCTTATCACCACTGCCATCACCACTTTTATCACCACTTCCGTCACCACTTTTCTTTCCACGTTTGCCTTTTCCACCGTCAGCGCTTTCATCACCACTATCCTCACCACTATAATAAGCATTACCATCATCGTCATCACTTTCTCCCCATATGTACGAAGGTAACACAGTCGAAGACGTCCTAGTTGATGTTGGCGTGGTAAGACTAATGGAAGACGATACAGTGACAAGTGCCCCTGCTGATGGTGAAAACCGTACACTGGAGGCCATTAAGAAACTGACATATTCACTAGTTGACAATGACACGCTTGAGCTGATAAACCCCGAAGTTTTGCTTTGCGACATTTTATAATCGTCGTCGGTATCATCACCGCTTCCGTCGCCACTTTCGCCACCTTCATATGCACTTATGGAATGTGCCACGCTTAAACTATCTGATACAGTGATATTTGGAGAAACACTTGAAGACGGATCTTTAACGTTCAGAGTGACTAAAAACAAAAAGATATAGCATTGGATACTAAAATTTATTTTAAAAGATAATCACACTTAGTACTAGAAGACTATACAATACATCATCCAAGTTCCGTTCAGCCAAACCCGTTATTAAGCGAAATGCCTACTGTCTGTTTAATACAAACTCACAGTTAAACATAGGCTAGTCGCGCCTTAAATCAAATAACAAAATTGATCTTTTAGCGTTTTCTACTTTTTCTTGTACCGAAATAATAAAAGAATAAAATTACAGAGCATTTTATGGTCATAACCAAATGTATTTAATGCTGACTTGTATTATAACTCAAAGTTTGCAATGCCTCTGTGTAGTACTTTATTGGTAAAGTAAATCTTTGAGGCCTGTTGAGTGTGACCACGGCCGCTTTATAAATAAGGGAAATGAGCCTTTGGCCTTTAACTATTGAACGTCAACGAAAGATAAAATTTCCACAAGCCTCGATCTTTTCTAGGTTTAGAGGCGCTGACATTGCTACCCTCTGTCACGATTTTGGCTGGCCCAACAACAACTGCACAGAGATTTAATTTCAGTTCTTGGTAATATTGTCTCTAAATTCGACGCATTCTTGCTTGATTACGTCAAATAATAGCGTTCAAGGGCATAATAGAAAGAGCTTGTAAACAGCTTCTTTTCTAATTTCTACCTCTGCCAATTATTTTGATAGCTTTTGCTTTCCGCACGCACGCGCCTGTCAAGCGGAGATAGTTCCCTGTTAACTCTTTACATCAAAAGAATATGCTTATACAAATTCTCCATACTATCTTTATACAATTCCTTGAAAAATTAGTTGAGAGAATTTGATAAAAGATCAAAGCATTTTTCTTTGGGGATCATAACTTTTTCTTTTGATGATGTGTTCGTATTGCGAATTTCCTTATATATAGTTCGTAGAGTGGCTATTGGCAAGCTGGGGGGCAGTTTCCTTCTGCATGTAAAGAATATACACGTAAGCACAATATTGGATACTTAGTAGCTAGGTTACACGAGACCGATTAAAACCCGGATCAGGTCGCACATACTACAGACAAGTGCGAGGATTTTATGAAATTGAGGAGCAATTATACATGACCGGTGATACTTGAAATCACTCTCCAAAAAGAGCCCCAAAATAAATCATAAACTTTGCTAGTTTTTGGGTGATATCCCAGACCGGAAGCTAAAGCGAAAGGAATGACTTTTTAAAATAATTTAGGTAAAAAATCAGCAAAGTTTCTAAATAAAAAACAAAAAAATTCTAAATAAAAACGAGGGCAAAGATTCATATCTGTAAATCCAAAGGCGTGCCAATCGGCTTTAGTTTACAACGTTCTCATGATATTGCCTCTTTTAGACTGGTCGCATGCAGACGTTCTCGTGCCGATGTAAGTTATCCGGGGATAGCTTACTGTTGAAGATGCAGCCAGTTTCTATTCAAGTCTATATCAGAAAGTCTCTATCAGATATATTCGACAGAATCCTTAAGCTGTTTACCATGCGTGGTTACCATCTTGAACTTAAGAAGACGTAAGCTATTATCTTGTCTCTCTGTTCTGCTCCTAAATTAGACAGGTAGGACTTCTTAATCTGAAGGACCATTTGCAAAGTGACTGATCGGAAGTTGACACTACTCCAGTTTAAAAACACATGGTCTTAGATAACAGGGATAACCGTGGCCAAACACTCTAGTCAAACTAGGCCATTTTTGAACATTAGTGGAGGAATTAGTATCAGCATTTCAATTAACTAATGCAGAGGGTACAAAAATAAAGAGTAGGTTATTCTACAGCTGATAAGTCTTGAGTATATCAATCATGTTTAACAAACATAATCAAGTGAACGAAAAACTCCTTTTTATCAATTTTCGTTGACAATCAAGACACCGGAGTTTTACTAAGAATTGATACAGCAGGAATGCTGAATAATAAGTATGCACTAACGATATAAGACTTGAAAATGGAGACACCTTTCTATACCTAAAAAAGAATAAGTCTTAAACTATAAAGAAAATATGAAAAGATTTCTTACAATTCAAAGCCTGAACTGGTACACACAGTACAAACGCAATCCAGAAACCTCGCATGGTGTTTTGTTGGGCCTTGACTGTAGCGCCTTGGTGGCCTTATGATTTTGTCATAAATCAGTAACTCTTCACTGATCACCACCAATTTTTGTAACATTCCAAAGTCGTCAAAAACGCATTGATAAATTACTACTTTAACATTGCCAGTGATTATCTTGAACCGAACCGAAGACTGTGAAAACCCAAAAGAGAAGAGCGCTGCAATGCAAACCCTCCTCAATACTCGACACCATTTTAACGAAAAAGAGATGATGGCTCAATCACAACATAAATTTCTTTCATTTTGCCTTTTTCATTCTGATATAATTACACCACAAAAAATTCTTCAAATTTGGATAAACCAGGCTTTTCTATACGTCACAGTGTTGGCCCAATGTTGTTCAACACTGCTTGAATGACTGAAAATGTTATATCCGTCCCATTGTTTGGCGATATTGTTTCTTCAAGAATTGAATCAGAGTTAAAAACTTCTTATCAATTAACCCCTTTGCCTCTTTTGTTCTTGCAGACGATTGACCATAAAGCAACATAATGAATGTACGTGTGTGGAAATGCTTTAGTTGTTTGTGTTCAACACGCTATATATTTACGACAACAAAATGATAGGTGTTGGATCGTGGCTAGCTATGGTTGAAGGGTTTTTCTTCGGATTTCGTCTTAACGTGCCCTAAAAGAATACATCTAATGGTTTCAAAAATTGCTAAATCATAAGGCAAAATTCCTTTTCTTCACCTGAAGCAATGACGTGAGAAATTATGAGCGGTAAGGATAAACAATATAATTTAATAGAAGCTAATAGAATCGCCTTAGAGCATGATTGCATTACACTGCAATTTACTTTTATGTTAGTTTTTAAGAATATTCTCGGAAGCTAAAGGGGCTTACCCAAAGTTTTTAAGCTTTTCTGATCTGTTTTCTAAGTTTATACAAAAATTTGTATTCTTATTTTTCTTTCAATAATTTACATAATTTTAGACTCTCGTACTTTTCTCAAAGTCGACGCTTCTCTATATTAGGTCGCCGTATTAGACACCATATTAACATGAACTTTACTTGCGATATACCTCACGCAAATTGGGATTTTAAGAGAACAAACTAAGATGACTCGAGCCTAATACCAGCATTAAGGTTAATTTTATTGAAGGAACCTTCCTCTCTAACCGGGATCGGCCTTACTGGTACTCCCATAGTATAGGCTATTCAGAGTATCAATACACATTACATTACCGAAACTGAGACTTCCAGAAGCATTAATGCCTACATCAGACAACACAGCAACCAATCGTTACCATAACAGACCCCTTACGGAACAGTTTCATAAAATGCTTCGAAGCGAAACCCGCCAAACATAAGTGGGGTTAGTGATAGACCAAACACTAGGCAGCCAAGGTGGTCAGTACTAATAGGCTCAGTAAATCGACATCATCACCTGATGAAGTCCAACAATACGTACGCGGAAGAAACGCGTTGATCAATAGCTTGCGTAGCTGGTGGTGTTGTTTGCCGAGCGCGCGCGTTTATGCAGTTTTTTCCGCTCTCGCCAAATAAACCGGCAGCTACGCAGGCCATGCGATCAATAGGTAATTGACTATCGTAACACAGACGATAAACGAGGCTATCGTACACATTCCACTATGTCATGATTCATGTATTTTTCATGGTATAAACCGTCATGTGTTCCTAAAATCATGCTCAGGCTCTTCGATATAGAGACAATTAGTTTGATTTTAATCCTTATAAACAATCTGCATGCATAAATTACACCATAATGGTCTGTCAGAACTTTATTTGAGTTTGTTTTTAACTCTAATACAACAATCCCTTGAATTACACCAAAGATTATTCGCCTCAATTCAATAACTAACAACGTTGACTGTCTTAAAAACTGTTACTCTCGTCTTTGGGTATGGTATGTGTTGGAAGAGATAAACTAAATTAATCAGTAACTCAAGCAAATGAACATCACACAAAATATCACTTAAATAATTTTTTAACGTAAAGTGATTACTTGATAAACAGTCCACATAGACAAACAGGGTCAACAAAGTGCGTCCTGCTCTTTTAAAAATAAGGACTTCATTCTGGGCCTTGATTTTTTACAGTGTAGTTAGTGAAACATTGAAAACAGTTTGTTCAAGCGTGCATTGATGGTAAAGGCGTAAAGAGAGCTTATGGGGCGCACAATGCCGAGGCTGTTCCCAGTTTCTATAGCATGAAGCCTTCGGAGTATTTCTCAGTTGTGAATATAGCGTTTTCTTGATCTTACCAAAGCTAAGCAATGCAGCAATAGCAGCTGCCAGAGATAGAGAGACAGGGGCAGCCCAGATTAGTGTCGTGTTCATTGGAAGCGAGTTCCTCGTTGTTTTCAACCTACAAAATAACGCTCATCAGTAAAAAATAATGATAAATCAATTTAAACCTGAGGCAGACCACGCAAATTTATTGATATGTTCCCCTACAAAAAGGGAATGTGCATAGTACCATAGAAATGCGTGTCTCGCAGAACCTTACGAAGTTAGGGGAGACAGGTAAACGGTGGAAATCAAGATGAAAAAAGTGGCAACACGGAACTCTTAACATGAAGGACGTCAGCCTCGCCACTGGGCTCAGGGAAGCTACATACGTAATTTATGCTAGTGGTATATCGTGTGAACAAATTTCAACTCAACCAACCGTTTAAAAAACAACATTTTTAAACGATTTAAATTAAAATGTGGAGAAACAAACCTAGGATACTCGTAGGAAAGCGTCGAGTTCGAGTTTTGTCGCTAGGCAACCCGCGGACACCAAATGGCAGCTAAGGACTCGACCCACCTATAAGGCGATCTAAGCGGGACGCGAATTCCGACAAATTTATAGACCTCAGTTCGAGAGGAATTGTTTTATAAATTTAATCAATTTTATTGAGCATGTGACTGACTAAGGCTTACTCTATTCATTGATGATCTAGACGAAAACAAGATGGTCGTTACCTTCTTTCTAAAATCAAAAAAGGCTTTTTCAATTTTGGCTGCCTAAAACCTTTTTTTGGAAATTCTGGCACATGTTCCATATTTTCGAACCAGCCCATAAAAAATTATGCATTTTCTATTGGTAGACGAATGGATCGAATATCTATCTACATATCTGTACCCTACGAAAAAAGTATTTGATATTATCAGCAGCCCAATTATAATCTTTAGCTACCACGCACACGATATTGAACATGTGGTCAAAACACGTGAAGGAGATAAGAATGTTGACCTTAATAAACCTGTGACAGTATGCTTCCTGTAGGTTACGAGTCTTCGAGCTATGCCAAGTAGCTAATATACCACATCCTTAGTGAAGGCCTCCACCCTCCCCCCCGGGTATTCGGACATTTGTTATATATTTCTCCAAAATCTACAATGCTCTGCGTCGGGGCCAGTGACTCAAGACATACAACTGTTCTAACCTTTTTATTTTGCATGTAATTCAATAAACCAGCTTCATTTTCTTCCTTGTGATCTGATAAATCCGGCTCAAATTCGTCTTCGTCATCAGACAAACCCGGTTCATCATTTTCGTCACCTAATAAACCCAGCTTATTTTCGTCGTCGTCGTTCAATAACCCATATTCTTCGGCGAGAGAGTTCGGATCTTCCTGGGAGAGATTCTTATTTAGTGTGAATGCCACTGCCACGAAAAACAAAAAGAAAACGGCGACAACGACCCTCATCCTGACTGTTGTTTGGTCCTTTCTGTGCAAAACAAAAGGAATAAACATACCTTATGGTGATCGCAGTTTTCTAAGACAACAGCGACCTCTCTCCGCAGCGTTCAAAGAAGACGCGTCTCCAGTAAGGCTTAAAAGTCTCATAAGCCGTTTATTCCACCTCAATGTTCAATATTTTACCCCCAAGAGGAGTGGGAGGGGGGGAGGGGGGGACGCCGGATGTAAAGAGACGGGGGTGATGGAAGTTTTGGGGGAGGGGAGTGGTGGGCCTCGAAAGTTTCCATTTCAGGATTTTTTTTAGTTGTTCAAAACAATCTGATGAAAATACGTGTAAATATAAAGCCGCGTATGGCGGCCTTTTCTGAGTTCTGACAAAATGGTACACTGAAACTTGATTGTTGATGAAACCTGTTGTTTCGCATTCCGTTTAAACCCATGGTCCCAGTGTCTCTGGTTGTATCCACGAAGGCCTTCGTGGATTGTATATTAAACAAAGAAATACAGCAATTCATTTTCCAAGAGAGGTTTGATTTTTTTCCCAACTCAATCATCCCCGCTGCTTAAAATCCGGAAAACTGCCCACCACTCATATATTATATTTATGCATTTTCTAATCATTTGGTCATTTTACTCCTTCCGGAAGAAAGAAAGCTTCTCTTTTTCAAAGCCTAAATAAAGAGCTTTAGCGAAGAAGATGGCGACGGGAACGAGGACACCAAAAAGATGATAGCTGTTATAAGCAAAAGGACAATTCTACACGTGCGGAACACATTTGGTACAATTCTTTGCAGTCACTGCACGGCCACGTGACGTTTTATGTAGGACGTTAACACACGATGACGAATTTTTCTTTCACTTTCTCGCCCATTCAACTTCGGGAATTCACCATATATTTCTATATATATAAACAATTATTGTATTAGACTGAGTATCATCTGAAGAATTATGGAGATCGAGGGTGTTATCCGCCGAAAAAAATTCCTAGTTTAAAACAAGCGAATTAAAACATGCTTACCTCCGTCGATGTTAGAATGCAAGTTCATCTTCGATAGTGCATGTTTATCGGCAGATTTAGGATATGAAGGGTTGTACAGTTCTGCAAATATTCTCCAAATAGCAGATGTCGTCCGTCGACTAGTCTTCTTGCTGTTTCTGCTGTGTTTTTAACCAAAAGTTCGCCTGTTTCTTCCTTGTGAAACGAGTAAAAAGTTCCGCCATTTTGTATCACTACCAAAACAACTCAACCTCGTCCCCAGGTTTTCTCGATTACCGGTTCAATAATCTGGCAATTTTGCTGCACGACTGACGTCATCAGTTCAATATCGCAAAATTCTTCCAAATTTGGTCAACAGTAGCTGGTTATGATGAATTATGCGACGTGTGATTTTAGCCAATCAGAAACGGAGAAATATTTTGAATTAATTAAAATTAATTATGTATATACCGTCGATTTGATGGTATATTTGATTGGAAACGAGGTCGATCCATGGTATATTTGATTACAAACGAGGCTGCATGGGCTATAGACCATCGAATAACCTCTTTTTCAGACACGGCCACGTTGCTGTTTACGGTACGAGTGAACTAAAAACAGATGGCGTTCATGGCTATCCAATTGAGATAGCTGAAATTCGAGATTAAGCAAAACATATTACTCGATGGATGTTATCTGCTCTTTGAGGAGTATCTGCAAGAAAAATACGAGTGTATATCCTGCACTGTGCCGAAAAATAGGTCAAAGTTTAGAAGAATAAGTTTTGAATGAATAATACGAAAACAATTGCAGAATTCGGCTCTCGTTTTGCCTCGGTGGATAAGTGATCCTCAACGATCTGCATAATTCTTGACATCCTACTCTGCCTCATTCAATAGTTGCTGAATATAAAATAACTTCACTCTCACCTCGCAAGGAAAGTTTCCGCAGTTCCTTGTTAGAAGGAGATGAATGAGTGTTAATGAAAATCCAACCACTTTTTATGGCAATATATTAAAGGAGGCGAGAGCAGTCTTATTGACATGTGCACGAGATCGATTTACCGCTCTCAGACCCTGAACAATAGTGCATTGCTCTTACTTAGATTATAGGATTTAAAACATGCCTTACTGATGCACGCAAGGCGTTGAATGTCGGTGTGAAAGCTGTGTGGAATTGTACACATTTTTTTCCAAACGACTTCAGCAAGACTGAATTTCAAATGAAACTCTCCTATAACAGAAGATTAGTTTAATAGCTATTTGTGCAATTATAAATTGAATGAATATTATTGTTATTGAAGCATGAAACGAACAAAAATAAAAATTTGATCGCAGTAGCACTTTAACTCTTAAAAATACCAAGCTGAAATTAAAAAAACTTCAACAGGAGAAGTGATCACAATACGGACCAATTAATACACACAGACACTCAACAGTAGGGTCAATACACAATTGAAGACATACCGTAAAATTCCGAAAATACTTTTCAAAGGCCCTTTTTGAGAGGTTTATTTTTGGAGGAGCCTATATTCGGAGGGGCTTATCTATGGAGGGCAATTTGCGTTTCAAAATCGATTGGGCTAGCCTTATAGTTGGAAGGAAATTTACCGTTTTTGCTTTGTTTTCCTTTGTATTTGAGTACAATTTCCAAGTACAAGCCCCCGGGGTGCTTATATTTGGAGGGGCGATTTAACGGAGGGTTTTTTGCGGTACGAGTTTGGGGTGCTTATATTTCCCTGTGTAACCTTTTTAGTCTTCAGGGATATTAAGGGCCAGTTTACATGGAGGTGGGGGACCCCAGATAGGTGAGATAACATGCGGCGGGTTACCCCACCTATCATGTAAACGTGATCAAATTAAAATGAGAGATTATGTGGACAGGCGGATTACCCACCAAAGCGGGTTACCTCATCTACCTGGGGTGCCCTACCTCCATGTAAACAGGCCCTAAATTGTAGGAATTTGACGAGTTGAAGTACATGAGGTGATACGATCATCGGTTTTTTTTTTAAGTATTTAAGAGGGCCTATTCAGATAAAATTTTTCGAACAGACACAGCCAATGATCGTGTTATTTTATTTTACTTCATTATATTAAAAGCAACATGAAAATGACGAGGAGGCTTCTTGATTCAGCGATTTACTCGTTTGAAATGGGTACGTGAAAGATGTACCATTTCTCCATGGAAGGCAGACAAAAGGTAATCGGTTCTGTCAAAAATCGTAACTATCAGCTAACTATATAAAAAGGGAAAGGTATTGGAAATTGGGGCGGGGCCTCTCCGATGGCATTAATAAACGTTGGGAAAATTGTATCTGGAAACATTCAGTACGCACATTCAGCGTCCCAGGGCATTTCGATGAGAAACATTTTACCCGGAAGGTATTGCAATTATGCATGGGCTCCGACAATTGCGTTTTCACAAATTAAGATCTCTTGAGTCAGTGACTTTCTGGCATTAGAAAAATCCAATTTGGTGAATTCATAATGGCAGCCGTGCCACCACTTGTTTCTTGACAGACTAGCGTAAAAGTGAGCAAGGAGGAAAGACTGGACAAAAAATTGGAAATTTTTTGACAGGTACCCTTTCACCTTGAATATCATACAATAAGCCCCGCGGCTCATTTCTGTCTTCGTCTTCAAGTAAAACCTGGTTCATCTATTTCGCTGTCCAAAAAGACTTAGCTGATTTTCATTTCTGTCGTCAAATAAACCCGTTTTTTGTTCTTCTTCGGTAAAAGCCTCCTTTGCCCTATTGCGTGTAATAACTAAATACGACATACCTAAGTAGCAAAAAGCGAGCGCCCTAGACGAAAATTAAACAGGTCTTTGACCATTTTCCCTGTTTTCTATATTTTACTGTATTTGTATATTATACAATTTTTAAAACGATGAGTTCGAAGAACAACCAAAAACGAAAGCTTCATGTTTAATATCGAGGGTGAAAATAAAAGAAAATTAGTTCACTGTTGTGGTCCCGAATTTTTTCTTTCTTTCTTTTCTTTTCCCAGGTAAAAAAAAAATTAAATATAAAATGATATAACTGTACAGATACTTTTGATATAAATCTTATAATAAAGTACCGTTTCACTTACCAATGAACAAGTGTCACAAACCTCGACTTGATAAATTGCCTGTCCTCTCATTTGATTATTCACAAATCTAAAAACATCTTTTAAAAATATAAGCATTTCTAAGAAACGCTCAGACTTCAAAAAATCGTAAATAATAAACGGAATTCAATTATAATGAATTTCATGCAGAAACAAATTATTGTCAAAAATTCATCTAACGAACCTTCTCTCACCTTTATAATGAGTCTTATAATGAGAGAGGGATCCAAAGGTGAAATGGATTTCTGTTATGATTATATCGTTACTAACAAATCTTATAACGACTGAAAAAAGAATTTTTACCGTATTTGATGCAGAAAACATTTTGTCAAAATTCGCTTAACGACTTAAAACTCTCATTATCTGGATACCAACAACTCTGATAACTTCGGGAAGAAGTTTTGCATTTTGTAAAATTTCATTACCAAAATCTCTTTTCACGTAAAAACAAGTACGTTGCTCGGAAACTATTTGGCTAAAAAAACTGTTTCGATTCGTCGCGGCTGCTGAATAGAAGCAATAAAGACTCATTTATACTGGGTTAGCCTCGACCCAAGGTAAAATATTCAGAAATACGGGCGAGAAAGTGCCCAAATTTGAGTTTAAAATAACAGGCAGCTGTACACAGGTCTTCTTCTGACTGGATTTGTGAATATGTTTATATCTTAGGTTGGTTTTACCAAAATAGGGAATTTTTTAAAGTCAAAAGCACATTCAATCGTAAAGGAGGCGAATAATTATATAACTCTGCTGAGCAAACTGAATTTTGGCCTGAGTTTGTTCAACCTGGATCCCAACAATGGCACCACTGTTTACCAGAACGATCAAAAGAGAAAATGAACCCAATCAACAGCAAATTTATTTTGAACTGAAGATTCAATTTGTATTCCAGCAATTAAAATTGTCATCTTTGTTCTATGTTTCATTCCTTCGACTAGTTACGATTAACTCATTCACAACAATTAGGCTGCTTCAAATTTAAGGTCGGTACACACTAGGCGACAAGTTGCAGCAACATGTCGCGGCGACATATTGCAGCGAAAAATCGCTTCGTGTGTACTGGAGAATTTTTGTGAAAATCTTTGTCGCTGCAACAGAATTTGTCGCCGCAACAAGTCGCACAGATTCAGTCTGGTTTGATTTTTTGCGACTTGTTGCAGCGACAAAATTCTGTTGCGGAGACAAAGATTTTCACAAAAATTCTCCAGTACACACGAAGCGATTTGTCGCTGCGACGTGTCGCCTCACCTTTTTGCTGCAACTAGTCGCCCGACCTGTACACATGGAGTGAACGGTCGCCGCAACGTGTTGCTGCAACTTTTCGCCTAGTGTGTACCGACCTTTATGTTCAACACTGCTTGAATGACTGAAAATGTTATATCCGTCCCATTGTTTGGCGATATTATTTCTTCAAGAATTGAATCAGAGTTAAAAACTTCTTATCAATTAACCCCTTTGCCTCTTTTGTTCTTGCAGACGATTGACCATAAAGCAACATAATGAATGTACGTGTGTGGAAATGCTTTAGTTGTCTGTGTTCAACACGCTATATATTTACGACAACAAAATGATAGGTGTTGGATCGTGGCTAGCTATGGTTGAAGGGTTTTTCTTCGGATTTCGTCTTAACGTGCCCTAAAAGAATACATCTAATGGTTTCAAAAATTGCTAAATCATAAGGCAAAATTCCTTTTCTTCACCTGAAGCAATGACGTGAGAAATTATGAGCGGTAAGGATAAACAATATAATTTAATAGAAGCTAATAGAATCGCCTTAGAGCATGATTGCATTACACTGCAATTTACTTTTGCTAGTTTTTACGAATGTTCTCGGAAGCTAAAGGGGCTTACCCAAAGTTTTTAAGCTTTTCTGATCTGCTTTCTAAGTTTATACAAAAATTTGTATTCTTATTTTTCTTTCAATAATTTACATAATTTTAGACTCTCGTACTTTCTCAAAGTCGACGCTTCTCTATATTAGGTCGCCGTATTAGACACCATATTAACATGAACTTTACTTGCGATATACCTCACGCAAATTGGGATTTTAAGAGAACAAACTAAGATGACTCGAGCCTAATACCAGTATTAAGGTTAAGTTTATTGAAGGAACCTTTCTCTCTAACCGGGATCGGCCTTACTGGTACTCCCATAGTATAGGCTATTCAGAGTATCAATACACTACCGGAACTACACTACCGAAACTGAGACTCCCAGAAGCATTAATGCCTACATCAGACAACACAGCAACCAATCGTTACTATAACAGACCCCTTACGGAACAGTTTCATAAAATGCTTCGAAGCGAAACCCGCCAAACATAAGTGGGGTTAGTGATACACCGAACACTAGCAGCCAAGGTGGTCAGTACTAATAGGCTCAGTAAATCGACATCATCGCGTGATGAAGACCAACAATACGTACGCGGAACAAACGCGTTGATCAATAGCTTGCGTAGCTGGTGGTGTTGTTTGTCGAGCGCGCGCGTTTATGCAGTTTTTTCCGCTCTCGCCAAACAAACCGGCAGCTACGCAGGCCATGCGATCAATAGGTAATTGACTATCGTAACACAGACGATAAACGAGGCTATCGTACACATTCCACTATGCCACAATTCATGTATTTTTCATGGTATAAACCGTCATGTGTTCCTAAAATCATGCTCCGGCTCTTCGATATAGACAATTAGTTTGATTTTCATTACCAGAAATTTAAGACAAAATGGCGGACGCCCAGACTCGGCCCAGACCTTCCGCTCTCTAAGAATGGCCGCCGATCGTTATAGAGAAATGTATGGAGAAAATTGAAGAAGTGCAAATTTCAGATCTGCAATAGCACACACGACATTTGCCGACCTCTAAATTTAAAGTGTACGTACCATATCATTATTTACGGTAGTTTTGGTCTCTCGAAAGTTCGCCAACGGGCCGCAAACAACACTGATTTTACGAACGGCCGTTACGGTTCCTTGAGCTCTCTAATTCTTTCAAAAAAGCTTAGAGGTGCCTACCTTCTCTCCACATTTCAGAACATTTCGTTGATGTGAATCCGTGGTGCCGACCTCTCTAGTCATCGATCGATGTTCAAACTTTAAAACGTGATAAAAATCAGCCTTGATCCATTTCCCAAATGGCCGCAAAATTTGCGATAAAAGAGGGAAAAATACATCCATTTCTGCGATAAAAGCGGTACAAAAAGCACCACTTCGCTTATTATTCCTTGTGAAAAGTAAGGTTTCTGTCTCCAGTTTGTTTTGATCGCCATCTTTGGCTGGCTTTTTACAACAGAATATTGCTGGCTAAGTGTACTGTGGGCCCTGATTTTTGAAAATTATTTTTACTCTGCCAAGTCACGCATGCAACGAAGTTGTTTCTTCTCTCTAAAATCATCATTCAAACAGGCGCCCGGACTCTAATTTCCCCTTTTTCATTATTCCTTGTATTGACCACCTCAAAAAAGAAATGAAGTTGATTCAGATCCTTTGATAGTGTGTCATTTTAGTCCTTGTTTCACTTCTACGCACTGCTTTGTTTATGCCGCCATCTTGATAGTTTGAAACCGCGTGCCAAATACTTCGCGGGCGCAAAATGTCGCCGATTTCTGGTAATGTAATCCTTATAAACAATGTGCATGCATAAATTACACCATAATGGTCTGTCAGATCTTTATTTGAGTTAGTTTTTAACTCTTATACAACAATCCTTTGAATTACACCATCCATTATTCGCCTCAATTCAATAACTAACAACGTTGACTGTCCTAAAAACTGTTACTCTCGTATTTGGGTATGGTATCTGTTGGAAGAGATAAACTAAATTAATCAGTAACTCAAGCAAATGAACATCACACAAAATATCACTTAAATAATTTTTTTAATGTAAGGTGATTACTTGATAAACAGACAAACAGGGTCAACAAAGTGCGTCCTGCTCCTTTAAAAATAAGGACTTCATTCTGGGCCTTCATTTTTTACAGTGTAGTTAGTGAAACATTGAAAACAGTTTGTTCAAGCGTGCATTGATGGTAAAGGCGTAAAGAGACCTTGTGAGGCGCACAATGCCGAGGCTTTTCCCAGTTTCTATAACATGAAGCACGTCGGAGTATTTCTCATCCCCCCACCCGCGCCCCACCCCTGATGGGATGCAAGTTCATGGCAGGTTTACCCCCAGGAGTATGTCACAGGAACCCTTACACCTGGGTGGACAAAGACAAAGTGGAGCACTATTTCTTAAAGGAAACAACGTGATGGAGAGGCTGTCACCCAGACCTTTGGTGTTTTGATCAAACCTTTTGGCCAGACGCCTCCACACATTCAGCCGATGGGAGCCTCAATTTTGCGATTGCCAAAGAGTCTCTATTAATATTTCATTTTTCACTCTTAGAAGATTAGTTTCTTTCTGTAATTTATCCCAAATCCCATATCCATGCAATTGTGAATGTAGTGTTTTCTTGATCTTACCAAAGCTAAGCAATGCAGCAATAGCAGCTGCCACAGATACGAAGACAAGGGCAGCTCAGATTAGTGTCGTGTTCATTAGCAGCGCGTCCCTCTTTGTTTTCAACCTACAAAATAACGCTCATCAGTAAAAAATAATGATAAATCAATTTTAACCTGAGGCAGACCACGCAAATTGACTGATATGTCCCCCCACAAAAAGGGAATGTGCATAGTACTAGTTTAATTCGAAAAATAGAAATGCGTGTCTCGCAGAACCTTCCGAAGTTTAGGGGAGAGAGGTAAACGGTGGAAATCAAGATGAAAAAAGTGGCAACACGGGACTCTTAACGTGATGGACGTCAGCCTCGCCACTGGGCTCAGGGAAGCTACATACTTAATTTATGCCAGTGGTATATCGTCTGAACAAATTTCAACTCAACCAACCGTTTAAAAAACAACATTTTTAAACGATTTAAATTTAAGTGTGGAGAAACAAACCTAGGATGCTCGCAGGGAACCCGCGGACACCAAATGGCAGCAACTGGACTCGACCGACCAATAAAGCGATCTAAGCGCGACGCGAATTCCGACAAATTATAGACCTCACTTCGAGAGCAAATATTTTATAAATTTAATCAATTTTATTGAGCATGTGACTGACTAAGGCTTATTCTATTCATTGATCTGGATGACAACAAGATGGTCATTAGTTTCTTGCTAAAATCAAAAAAGGCTGTTTCAATTTTGGCTGTCTAAAAATTTTTTTCGGAAATTCTGGTACATGTTCCATATTTTCGGACCAGCCCCAGTTCACATTATGCATTTTCTTTTGGTAGACGAATGGATCGAATATCTACGTATCCGTATCCTAAGAAAAAAAGTATTTTATAGTATCAGCAACCCAGTTATAATCTTTAGCTACCACGCACACCGATATTGAACATGTGGTCAAAACAAGTGAAGGAGATAAGAATATTGACCTTAATAAACCTGTGATAGTATGCTTCCTGTAGGCTACGAGCCTTCGAGTTATGGCAACAAAAGCTTATATACAACATCCTTAGTGAAGGCCTTTACCCTCCGCCCCGGGTATTCGGGCATTTGCTATATATTTCTTCAAAAGCTACAATGCTTTGCATCGGGGCCAGTGACTCACACAACTGTCCTAACCTTTTTATTTTGCATGTGATTCAATAAACCAGCTTCATTTTCTTCCTTGTGATCTGATAAACCAGGCTCAAATCCGTCTTCGTCATCAGACAAACTCGGTTCATCGTTTTCGTCATCTAATAAACCCAGCTTATTTTCGTCCTCGTCGTTCAATAACTCATGCTCTTCGGCGGGAGAGTTCGGATCTTCCTGGGCGAGATTCTCATTTAGTGTGAATGCCACTGCCACGGAAAACAAAAAGAAAACGGCGACAACGATCCGCATCCTGACTGTTGTTACGTCCTTTCTGTGCAAAATAAAAGGAATAAACATACCTTATGGTGATCTCAGTTTTCTAAGACAACAGCTAACTTTCTCCTCAGCGTTCAAAGAAGACGGGTCTCCAGTAGTCTCATAAGCCGTTTATTCCACCTCAGTGTTCGAATTTTTACCCCAAGAGGGGTAACAGAAGATTAGTTTAATAGAGTGTTTTCACTCACGTGGCCAGCATCTATGCAAATTTATTGGGACAAAAGAAAGCATTTGCATAAGAAAAGAGTTCAACTCCCACAGGATTGGCATGGCCGCCGTTTCATTGTTTTGGGACAGCAATATGGCCACCGTGACGTCATGTGTAAACAGTCTATTGTTGGTTTTCACATGACGTCACTAAATTTCAAACTAAAAAAACTATCGATTTTACCGAGATTTTACTTTCACGATGCATTACAGCAGCTGAAAAGTAATTTTCATACAAATCTTCGCTTCAAAAGGGTTCTTGATTTTGTGATAGAGTACGCTTGAATTTCTAAGCTTTTGCGTGACGCGGCATTTACATGACGGCCAAGAAAGCTGTCATCTAGGTTAAAAAAATGACTTATTTCAGGAAATTTTCCTATCGAAACAGTTCATGTATTAGAAAAAGTATTACTTTAATGTTAATGAGTTTCTCGAAAAATAAATTTACGCTTTTGTCGCAAAACTCGGTAACAGATGTTTCTTTTCGTTTCCCTCCGCCATGTTGGAGCTCATCCAGGTGAGCACCAGCATGACGTCTCCGTACAAATCTCTATACGTTTGGGTAAAACATTTCTTCGGATATCTCGTTTACGAAATATTCCTCTGACCTGAATCTTGGCGAGGGTCTTTGTATATGTACCTCCTTTAATTTCCCAGATTCTGGACTTTATCTATTGAACGGTTTTGATTTTCATTTGGATCTATTTTGAATGGCGTGACACTGAAAACCAGCAATATTTTCAATGAATATATTGAAGCATGAAACGGAGGAAAATTGATCGCAGTAGCACTTTAAGAGCGGATGTCAGTAAATATCGACCAGAGGTGGGAAAAATAAAACTTTTGAAAAATCCCCAAAACATTATGCAGACCACCCTAGCGCGCTATTCTAGTTATGAAAATACAAATTTTAGTTTCATCGGATAAGTATTTGGCGATACGGCGAATGCCCATTTCGGGCGATTGACGGCCTCCGCCAGACCGCCTTTTCGAGCCTCTAGACCGGGCTACGAAAAGACTACGATTTGAATCGAATTCAAATATCATTCAACCCCAAAAGCTTCTTATCGTATTAAACGGATTTTAATACACATTTTGAGCGGTTATGTTCTTGAAATGATTGCAACTGGAATATTTTATGAATTTTTAAATATTTACAAAATTTTAAGGATTTTGCGCGGGCAAAATATTGTCAAATTTCAAAGGTCTAAAATCACATCCGATACATGACTTCAAACAAAGAAAGACATTCCACATTAAAAAGCAATCTCTAAGCGTTCAAAATATGCTTTCAAAAACCCTGGGCAACATATGAAATGAATTTTTCGGAACGCAAAGTGCACGGAGCATTTAAGTGTAATTTGACCTTTCTGAATTGACAGATAAAAGGTTCGCCGCGACACAAATCATAGTTAGTAGAGGGGAACCCCTCTACTAACTATGCACAAATTAATCCTCCAACAAATGTTTCAGCCAAATTACGTTCAATTTAAGCAATCTCAAGTCCCACAGTGATACATAATGCTTCATATACATCAGGTGGAACGTTTCGTACCATTTTGTCAGCCGTGAATGAAGAACTCTTGTCCTGGCCTTCAGGTACAGTACATTATTTGAGCTCGCCTCGCCAATGTAAACATTTGGGTCAAGTTTTTATCATGAAAGAGCGAAGTTTTCAAAATCAACACCAAATATCTACCCTTTCTAGTATATAATCAGGTCTACAATTTATTTGTTTGTACCTTGTGTCCTTGTTTGACTTCACTGTTCTGCAATGAAACTGAGAGTGAAACCACAGCGAAATTCCCGCTCGCTCGACATGACACAGGTCACGTGTAAGAGCCATTTTAGACTCGATTGCGTTACGTAAATATGACACACAGTGATTATTCCTGATTTACAGCGTGCGAATATGGAGAACTAGTTTTAAGCGAGTTTGGTACAAGCACCAAATGCACGAGCACAGAGTCAGGTGAATCGTGAGTGCAACACCGCCGGCAGGCAAGGTACCTTACGTTGCCCACCAATTGCACTTTTGTAGTCATAAGGCAGGTAAAAATTATGATGAAAATACCTTTTATCTCCAACGTTGATTTATCTGCAATGAATGGGGTTTAAAAGCGTGGGACAGTTGTTTGTAAGTAACAGCTATATATAAACCTGTTTTTTTTAAAACCGGGCTACTAAAACAGGACAGTCTCTCGCACTGATTGGTAATTTAATGGCCCTTGTTACTTGAAAGGTAAAATCTCACCTCAAAAATAAATTCTTGAATACATGAGCTTCCATTTAATAGAATCGTCCATCTTGAAGTTAACAAAAGTGAAGCTTTCCTCATTAGTCTGGAAAATAAGGCATTTTATAAGGGACAATTTTCAGTCATGTTGGCGTCATCGTTTGCCAAGCCATTTCCCCAGTTCACCCCATTTTTCATTGCAACTCAGGGGCGGATCCAGGATTTTTTTTTAGGAGGGGGTGCACTCGTCTCTTGCTCTACTTCAACACCAATAAACCACATAGTTCAGTTTGTTTTTTTGCAGAATACCGGTTGTATTAGAAAACCGCAGGTCATCTCGGGGGGGCACCCCCTGCACCCTCCCCCTAGATCCGTCCCTGCAACTGGTCTCCCAAAAACAATCTAAACGAACACTGCTCAACAGAACCGAGTCCTACAACCACCAGATTAACTGCTTGCTGACTAGGAACATTATCAACAGAGTGGGTCATTGCTTGGATGCAAACAGCACAAGCAAACTGCACAACAGTGCGAAAATACATCAACCTTTACAACAACCCCACCCCCCCTGCAATTTAACCAGGCTACCCCAAAAAGCATACCAGATGATAGCCCTGTGTCTGTGCATCGGCTCCTGACTAAAAGCATCACGGCTTTAAGCAAATTAAGTTTTGAAAGATTGCCTGCAATGTGCTGGACTTGACTTGGCAACCCGGTTTTCAAAACTCCAGCTAGATATGTATTACACTCTATGTGCGTTTCTGACTATATTATTTTTATTATTGTTATTATTATTATTATCGTTATTATTCTATTTCAACTCAAGCAATCAGCAAGGGTGACACAGTTGGTTAGTGCGCGACCTCCGGTGCGCGAGGTACTGCGAGAGATGGGGTGGGGGTAAAATTAGCGCACCGTCAACCTCAAGTTTATCAGTTATTACTATCACGTGTTATCGACGTAAAATATGGTTCCTTTACCTTTTTTAGCAATTTTAAAGCAGGCGCTGTTTGGCCCCGCGAGGGGAACACGCGAGTGGGGGAGGAGGCCTCCTCTCCTTTTCTCATCGTGCGTCTTCGACATTTCTTCTTTCGCCCCCCCAAGAAAGGCTCCTGCTACGCAGTCTATGATTGGCTTCGACGAGGGGACCTCCGCTGGAACGTTTATGCGCGTGTCAAAGCACGGAATGAACCTGCCGGGGACGGACCAGGGGCTGGGGAGATAAAGGTTCCATCGCGTTACACTGCTTCTTCTGTAATGAGTTCGAAAATGCGCAAAAGCAGGCACCTACGCAAGTTCCAAACCATGATAAGTTCGCGATGCGCAAACTACATCATGGCCCTCTTTGACAATGTGGCGAACCAACGTGCACCTGGGCAGTTGCAACTTGACGATTGCACACGCCCTTCTCCCTGAGGATCACTGTAGTCTTCTCTCTTTTGGCGGATGCCAGCCAGATGGCAAGCTGCAGAATTAACTGTAAAGTGGCGCTCAACCGATCGGTTGCTCTCTCCTATGCGCACTTAGTGTGTGCTGGGTTATCCACACACTGGTCACCCCACCCTCCAACGCTTCATTTTTGTATGCTGTTTTTGATACATAAGCGAGCAGAATTGTAACTGGAAATGCGGATGCTTTCTTATTTTCAGCACTAGAGTAAACTTGATAAAACAAGACGGCCCAAGATTCTTTAAATATCGACGCCGCAAGTGCTATATTTAAGACCGTGGTAGGACGCCCTTACTTGTGCTATATACTCGCTTTAACGGCAGCATATTTCAATAAAATTGCACGACACATTAGGATATTTCCAAACTGGCAGAAACCAGGATAAACAGAGGAAGGGGGAGAAGTGTCGAACTACTGCCAACTACGAAAACGAACAGCGCAAACAATAATATTTAACCCAAGGCCCGACCCAAGGCAGGGGTTGGAGGGGGAGGGGAGAGTCAAAATTACCGAGATGATACAGGTGCTTTTTTTTGTTTGTTTTGAGATTTTTCATTAGGGAATTTCTTTATGCACCTATCAATGTAAATTCCGTTGGGGGGGGGGGGGGAGTGCGGGCAAGGGGAGGGGATTTGATGCCTGGGACTATCCCCGCTGTCGGGCTTTTGATCGTGCGAAGCGACCCCGGGGTCGGGACATTTGACTTTGACCGACGGAAGCCTGGTATCAATTCAGAAGCAGTTACCAAGTCCGTCCCTCGAGGCTTCCTGAAAGTCACGTTGCTGGACAAAGGTATGAAGTTTTCATTTGTTTTAATCGCCATAATCCGATACTTTAAACTGTCATCTAAACAGATAATGTCTATTTTGAGGAAGTTTTTATCTTCAAGTTCCCATCTGATTGTAAAATTCGATTGAAATCGAATTCCACCATGAAAGTCAGAGGATTTTTTATGGGTCACTGATCCGACCTGTTCCGACATGTTGAGGAGATGTTATAATGCATTTTACGTTTTATTAATATTATATAGCACGGTCAATCTTCCTGGAGTGATTTTGTTGTTCAAGATAAGAGACGCTAGTGGAGAGAGAAAATAAGCTAAAATACTTAATTACAGCGAGTAATTCAATGGAGCTTCCGTTAACCGTCAATAAAAGTAGTAACAAGGTGTTTGAAATGTTCTTTTATTCGTTTTATATAGTATATTATAGCATTGTTTGTTTAGATTTTTTCCCCTGGGGTGGGGGCTTTTTTGACACTTTTGATTGACCTTTCGTTTACCACCCTGGGGAATTTGATCGAAAAATTTTAAAATTTGTCAAATCCCCACCCCTTGCCCGCACCCCCCCCCCCCCCCCGACGGGGTTTACATTGATAGGTGCATTAGCGATAGGAAAATTTGGCAAATATGAAATATATAGACAATTTGTGATACCTTGATTTAAGTAGGAATTGGTGTATTACCGCGAGCGTACAATGCTAGCCACGCAGTTCAGACTGTCAGATTCAGTAGGTGGAACGATGAATAAACAAACCACAAACAGTTACTTTTTGGCGTGTCATATCATCTAAAACTTCACGGAAAAATTTCAGGGCTCAGAAATTAGGCCTTGGAAATTTGGTGCGCCATAAAACGCGCCATAACTAAATTTCGCTGTTGTTTGTCTCAGTTTCATTGCAGAAATGAAGTCAAACAAGGACACAAGGTACAAACAAATGAATTGTAGACCTGATTATATACTAGAAAAGGATAGATATTTGGTGTTGATTTTGAAAACCTTGCTCTTCCATGATAAGAACTTGACCCAAATGTTTACATTGGCGAGGCGAGTTCAAATAATGCACCTCAACCAGGACAAGAGTTCTTCATTCACGGCTGACAAAATGGTACGAAACTTTCCACCTAATGTATATGAAGAATTATTTATCACTGTGGGACTTGTAGCCTGCGTGGCAGGCGTTTGAAAGGGAAGGGAAAGGGGGTTTTGGGCGCGAGACTTGAGACGTAATTTGGCTGAAACATTGGTTGGAGGATTGATTTGTGTCGCGGCGAACCTTTTATCTGTCAATATTCACAAAGGTCAAATTACACTTAAATGCGCCGTGAACTTTGCGTTCCCAAAATTCATTTCATATGTTGCGCGGAGTTTTGAAAGCATATTTTGAACGCTTAGAGATTGCTTTTTAATGTGGAATATCTTTTTTTCTCGCGTAAAATCCTTAAAGTTTTGTAAATATTTAAAAATTCATAAAATATTCCAGTTGCAATCAATTCGAGAACATAACCGCTCAAAATGTGTATTAAAACCCGTTTAATACGGTAAGAGCTTTTTGGGTTGAATGATATTTCAATTCGATTCAAATCGTAGTCTTTTCGTAGCCCGGTCTAGAGGACCGAAAAAGCGGTCTGGCGGAGGCCGTCAATTGCCCGAAATTGGCATTCGCCGTATCGCCAAAATCAGATTTATCGGATGAAACTAAAATTTATATTTTCGTAACTAGAACAGCTAGGGTGGTTTACATAATTTTGGGGGGATTTTTTAAAAAATTTATTTTTCCCACCTCTGGTCGATATTTACTGAAATACCAAGCTGAAATTCAAAAAACTTCAACAGGAGAAGTGATCACAGTACAGACCATTACACGCAGACACTTAACAGTAGGGTCAATACACAATTGAAGACATACCCTAAAATTCCGAAAATAAGCCCCGGGCAAGGGCGCAGCTAGGGGGGGGGGGGTCCTGGGGTCCCCGTGACCCCCCTTGGTAGGCCTTCTTTTGAGATAACAACCTACAATATTCAGGTGGCGAAAACGCTATGACAATATCTTAGCCGTAAAAGCCAATGTTGAAAAGCCCACTTTTTTAAAATTTGTTTTTTTGTAAAGTATCTTCGTCAACGGCTCTTGTCTTTAGTTAATATGGGCCTTCATGCTGCGATTATACGTGGTATAATACGTGGAGGTCGACATGACAATCTGGTGAGTAGCCTCTGTGACCCCCCCCCCCCCCCTATGAAAAATCCTGGCTACGCCCCTGCCGGGGCTTACATTTTTCAAAACCCCTTTATGGGGGGCTTATTTTTGGAAAGGCTTATATTCCCTGGAGGGGCTTTTCTATGGAGGGAAATTTGCGTTTCAAAATCGATTAAGCTAGCCTTATAGTTGGAAGGAAATTTACCGTTTTTGCTTTTTTTTCCTTTGTATTTGAGGGCAATTTCCAAGTGCAAGCTCCCGGGGGGCTTTTAATTGGAGGGGCGATTTAACGGAGGGTTTTTTGCGGTACGAGTTTGGGGTACTTATATTTAGAGGGGCTTATACATGGAGGGGCTTATTTTTGGAATTTTACGGTGTTTTTCCATCCTGTTTGTTTTTGTTTTTTTTTGACCCCGTTTTTTGCCTTTTTTCACCACTACGGAGCCTGGTCCCAGGCTACTGCTTTTTATATTAAATAGGGAAACAACTCAGTATTGACCTGTACAAAGGCAACTGGTACAAAGATGGAATGGCTATCCAGAGACACCTGCTTTGCTCTTTATCGCAAATGAACACCGTAGTCCACACACGTGATTTAGAACCTTACGTTATAATTGGGAACTGAACTAAAGGAATCCCCAGGCAGTAACATTTCACATTTCAGAATTCCAATTCTTCATTTTTTTTACCCAATGAAAAAGCGGGGTTTGGAAGGCGTCCATCCTCCTTTCCCCGGAGGGAAGGAGGCAGTCTCTGTGTTGGCCTATAAGGAAGGCTCAGTCCAAAAGAGTAACCTTTTTTAGGCTTCAGGGATATTAAATTGTAGGAATTTGACGAGTTGAAGTACATGAGGTGATACGATCATCGGGTTTCGTTAAGTATTTAAGAGGGCCTATTACAACATTTTTCGAACAGACACAGCCATTGACTGTGTTATTTTATTCTATTTTATTTTACTTCATTGTATTACAAGCAATATGAAAATGACGAGGAGGCTTCTTGTGAAAAATGTACCATTTTTCCATGGAAGGCATACAACAGGTAATCGTTTCTGTCAAAAATAGTAACTAGCAGCTAACTATATAAAAAGGGAAAGGTATTGGAAATTGGGGCGGGGCCTCTCCGATGGCATTAATAAACGTTGGGAAAATTGTATCTGGAAACATTCAGTACGCACATTCAGCGTCCCAGGGCATTTCGATGAGAAAAATTTTTTAATTTTGTACCATCCGGAAGGTATTGCAATCATACATGGGCTCCGACAATTGTGTTTTCGCAAATTAAGATCTCTTGAGTCAGTGACTTTCTAGCATTAGAAAAATCCAATTTGGTGAATTCATAAAGGCGGCCCTGCCACCGGTTGTGTCTTGACAGACTCGCGCAAAAGTGAGCAAGGAGGAAAGACTGGACAAAAAATGGAAATGTCAGGCGCCAGAACTGACTGTGTAAAGGGTTTTTACCCTTTCACCTTGAATATCATACAATAAGCCCCGCGGCTCATTTCTGTCTTCGTCTTCAAATAAAACATGGTTCATCTATTTCGCTGTCCAAAAAGACTCAGCTGATTGTCATTTTCGTCGTCAAATAAACCCGTTTTTTTGTTCTTCTTCGGTAAAAGCCTCCTTTGCCCTATTGCGTGTAATAACTAAATACGACATACCTAAGTAGCAAAAAGCGAGCGCCCTAGATGAAAATTTAACAAGTCTTTGACCATTTTCCCTGTTTTCTATATTTTACTGTATTTGTATATTATACAATTTTTAAAACGATGAGTTCGAAGAACAACCAAAAACAAAAGCTTCATGTTTAATATCGAACGTGAAAATAAAAGAAAATTAGTTCACTGTTGGGGTCCCGAATTTTTCCTTTCTTTCTTTTCTTTTCCCAGGTAAAAAAAATGAAATATAAAATGACTACTTATATAACTGTACAGATACTTTTGATATAAATCTTATAAGAAAGTACCGTTTCACTTACCGATGAGCAAGTGTCACAAACCTCGACTTGAAAAATTGCCTGTCCTCTCATTTGATTATTCACAAAGCTAAAACATCTTTTAAAAAAATAAGCGGTTCCTAAGAAACGCTCAGACTTCAAAAAATTGTAAATAATAAACAGAATTCAATTATAACGAATTTCATACAGAAACCAATTATTGTTAAAAATTCATCTAACAAACCTTCTCTCACCTTTATAATGAGTCTTATAATGAGAGAGGGATCCAAAGGTGAAATGGATTTCTGTTATGATTATATCGTTACTAACAAATCTTATAACGACTGAAAAAAGAATTTTTACCGTATTTGATGCAGAAAACATTTTGTCAAAATTCGCTTAACGACTTAAAACTCTCATTATTCGGATACCAACAACTCTGATAACTTCGGACAAGAAGTTTTGCATCTTGTAAAATTTCATTACCAAAATCTCTTTTCACGTAAAAACAAGTACGTTGATCGGAAACTATTTGGCTAAAAAAGCTGTGTTTCGATTCGTCGCGGCTGCTGAATAGAAGCAATAAAGACTCATTTATACAGGGTTAGCCTCGACCCAAGGTAAAATATTCAGAAATACCGGCGAGAAGATGCCTAAATTTGAGTTTAAAATAACAGGCAGCTGTACACAGGTCTTCTTCTGACTGGATTTGTGAATATGTTTATACCTTAGGTTGGTTTTACCAACATAGGGAATTTTTTAAAGTCAAAAGCACATTCAGTTGTAAAGGAGGCGAATAATTAACTCTGCTGAGCAAACTGGATTTTGGCCTGAGTTTGTTCAACCTGGATCCCGACAATGGCACCATTGTTTGCCAGAACGTTCAAAAGAGAAAATGAACACAGTCAACAGCAAATTTGAACTGAAGATTCAATTTGTATTCCAGCAATTAAAATTGTCATCTTTGTTCTATGTTTCATTCCTTCGACTAGTTACGATTAAGTCATTCACAACAATTTGGCTATTTCAAATTTATGGGTCTTTACTTAGTAACGCATTGCAGCGCTAATGCGGAGGCCATGGATTCGAATCCCGTTGAAGCCCCAAATGTTTTTCGGATTAATTTGCAATTTCTTAAATTTTTCACTACAACTTAACTGCAATGATTATATTTTCATTTTCATTCTATGGCTGCAGTGTGTACGCTTAACAAGTTGTGAGAACATCCACGTTCGTTTCTCGGTTGTAGACCTCGTTCCCCCCCCCCTTCCCCCCCCCTTCCCTCCCCCCTTCCCTCCCCCCTTCCCTCGTCCCCTGATTACGGGTTGACTTCACTTAAATTAAGCCTCAATTTAATGAAGTAAATAAAGGAAGGACCTCGTAGTCTCTAAGAAACTGGTAGGAACTCAATTGATACGGACACGCGCCAAGGGGACATACACCGTTGGATCTCTCTGAGTTTCACACTTATCTTAACTTTACCATTTGGGTATTTTACAAACCATGCTAGTCAAATTTCATATACCTTATAGGAGCTTTTCGTGGCAGAATTAAACATTGCTGAGCAAGGGAATACAGGACGAGTCAACGAAACCAGAAAAGGAAAAAGGAAAACAAAACACAACTCAAGCGTTAAGATGTATCATCTCGGCATGATTGCCTTTTTTTATTCGTCTTCGACATATGGTACACCCGGCTCGTCGTCAAGAAATCCAGGTTCATTTTCGTCTTCGTCGTCAAATAATCCCGCTGCATTGTCTTCTTCGTCAACTGCTAAACCCAGCTTATCTTCTTCGTCATCAAATGATCTCGGCTCATTTTCGTCTTCGTCGTCAAATAACCCCGGTTCGTTGTTTTCTTCGTCAAAAGGTTTGAAGTCCTCTTGCTCAACTGTAAGATAATCCTCTGGCTCTTCCTGCTCAGGGAGAGTGAATGCCAACGTCACGGAAATGAGACAAAAGAAGGCGACTACGACACGCATCTTGACTGTTGTTTTTGCTTTTCTGTAAAAAATATTATAACTTTCTGTCATAAGCATATTGTATTTCCATTATTAGTGAGAATATGCTAAATGAACGAAACTTATTGTAATAAAATGGAAACAAGAAGTGTATTGTGGACTCAGGTTATTAGTGCAATATCTGTCTTTCGTATATGAATAGTAAATTGCTTCAACAACAACTGAAGGCCGTACTGGTATAAAGAAAACAATGAACTGCACTATACCAATTCTCAGTGGAGGCTTAACACTTTTCTCGTGTTCACATGAGAGCAAACTAACATAGCTGAGTTTTCACGCCAGTGAACATACTCTGTAGATCAAATTTTCGGAGCAGCAATAATGGTGCTTAAGATCGTTTGGTTGTTACTCCTTCTCCCGGCGGAAGAACGAAAACTTTCTTTTCTACTGACCTACATGTACACATCTCCTAACACTTCTTCATAATATTTTGCCAACAGCACAAGACTAATTTCCTGACTGCGGACAAAACCTCAGCAGTGTTCAGTGCTGTTGAGTAATTATTGCTATATATACTGAAGTGGTCGACTATAAAAAGATTAAAACAGCTGAAATGAATGTAGTGCTCACATTCCAAATTATGTCAAATTATCACTTTCTACACGACTTATCCTAAAAGCAAGAAACCTTCTACTTTACCTCAGCTTTCCCTTGGTTGTGAGGAGGCAAAATGAAGTAGCGAAAGTAAGGGCTGCTAATTTAACCAATAATCGGTGTATAATATCAAGGGTTGTTTACTCACGAAAGGCAACGACAATGTGGCTGTTGGGCACGTTTTACCTCTCTGTTATTTTGGGCGATATTAACCGCTGAAAATGACCCTTAATATTTTGATTAAAGGTTAATGAGTTGCACGATAGGCGTTGCCATTGTGGGATTTCAGAGCTTTTTGGCAAAGAACTTCCCGCAAAACCAGGTCTTCATTAAAACTCATTACTTTTAACGCGTCCATGTCCTTCATAAATACAAACTAAACAAGGAAGAATAGGACAGTTTTCTTCACTTTTGATCTTTGTTCAGAGGCTCATGGAAAATACGTGCCTAAGTCGAGCAGTCACAATACAAGCTGACACTCATCAAGGGTTTGCTTTGTAAGTATGCAAGATTTAATGTTCTTTTTTTTTTTTATCGCGAGTTAACATTTCAGCACGTTGAAAAGAAGATAACTGAGTTTTTTGTCCAAATTTATGGGAAAGGCACTTATCGGTAATATTTAACTATTTGATATTAACACTGCGGCTTGTTTCGACCAAAAAATCAGTACAGAGTTTTCAATATTATATTTATCAGTTTTGTTCGCGATTGTAAAATTGATCTACAATAGAAAACTAGGTTTTGAGAACAAAATAACCGTAGATTCATCCTAGTTCTAGGAAGTCAACTTTTTGGAACTTTGAAGTGTTACAAAGTAGAAAAAAAACACTTAAAAGAAGCGCATAAAATCAGCAATAAGAGTTCGTGCTTTAGCCTGAAATTCATCCGATTGCTTCGAGTCGTTTTCTCCTCTCAACAACGTCTGAATCGACGGGCCGTTAATGCCGTCCAGTGACGTCACTCACTACCCGAAAACCGGGTAGTGATTTTGATTGGTTGATTGTCTAAACATTCGCATAATTATGTATAATTATGAAAAATTTTAGCGGGATTGTCGCTCGATATTCAGCGGATCGCATCCCTTGCATTCTTTCGTGTAGATCAAACATTTTGATAAGCTTAATCTTTATCTTAAACAGCAAAATTGCCCTTGTCTTCGAAACTGAAATGTTAGATTGAACTGCGAAGGAAGAATCATTGCGGAGAGGCGGTAGGTTTTTCATTTAGAGCCGCTTTGTAGTTTCGGCGGCCGGTGATTTTGTTTACGCGAAGTTTTCTGAGATCAATGTTATAATTCGACCTTCTTGCTATTTTCACCGTCAAGTGTAATGATTCTGTTAGCTTTTCTTTGTTTTTTTTTTTCTTCGTCAAGGACCAAATAGCTTCTTTTCAATTAAAGCAAATCATTGCCTTTTTGAACTAAGTGTTTCGTGTGTGTGTGTTTATTTCATTGCGACCGACTTTGATTATAGAATTCTGTACAACCGGTTCAGAGTTGTACTGCATGCAGTTGATAGTTTGAACGTTAAACATGAATTATGATCGAAAAAATCAAGCAATTCTGTATCATGCAGACATTTCCGAACGATATTTCTCGGTTTGCCACTTGAAAACCGTGTTTTACTTTTTGCATGAATTAAAGCAAAGGTCAAGGAGTAGTGACGTCACTGGACGGCATTAACGGCCGGTCGATTCAGACGTTACTGAGGGAGTAATAACGACTCGAAGTAATCGGATGAAATTCAGGCTATTCGTGCTTATACTATACACTTAAAACGAAAAAAGAACGAATCTTGATCTGCTCTTCCCTTTTTTTTTTTTCGAAATCTAAAGAATTGTTAGCCTGCACATTTAAGTGTATACCTTTTTCCAAGCTTATTGTTTTAAGATTCTTAAATCAAGCCCATTTCCCCCAAAAGACAACAAGACTTGCCCCTTAATAAGGAAAAGTTTATTTTTGCCTTTTTCTATCCTAATACATAAGTCTTATGGGTTGAAGCATCGATTGTTCTCTACTTCAGATCTAATGGAGAATGTAAGCAGCTTGACTTCAATGTTAACTTTGTTGACTGCCTTTATCAAGCTGTTGAGTTTGATGATGGTATGCTGAAATGATATAAATCAGTTTAATTTCTTGGCGCAACGAGCAATAAAAAGAACAAAAATTATCTGCCACGTTATCATTGTGAATTTAAAGGTGTAGTTGTTTCCTGATAAATAATTTACATGTATGTTCTATATTCTTAATCGATATTTTCTACCCGGGTGACATTTCTATAGAACTTTTTTAATTAATCAAGCGGGATGCGGAGGGTGTCACTTTGAGTATTTCTTACGTAAAATTCCTGGATATAATGATTTTTATTTGTTTTTATACATTTTTAATCTTTTTAAATTATTTTTATTGTCATGCGTTTCACACATGAGCCTCCGGCTCAGATACTCGGGGCAGCCCCATCCCACGTGATAACAATCCTACAAATTGATTGATTTAATTTGATGCAGGTTTCTATGTGGTTAAAAGCGCACTGCTTAAATCATATTCGATCAAGTCAACAGAACTAGTTGGTAGGAGTATGTGACTACCCGCTTTAATTGAAGTATCAAAAGAGTTTTCAACAATTTTTGTTGAAACTTAATTGATATTTGTGTTATATGGTATCTGCCTCCGACCACTTCCGTGGAAGCTGAACTCGGTCTTTTCTAAAGTTATTACAGTAACTCCAATTTTGTTAATTAATAAGGAGCTACGTTGCTAATTAAAAGAAACTCACCTGAGGTGTAAACCCCTGAATAGATTTGATATTATGCTGATGAAGCCAATTTTCCAACGTAAAAAAAATTTGGTTGTTCCATTACCATTAGCTGCAGATTTATCGTTTTAGCATTAAAGAAAGGAACATTCTACTTTACCTGAACGGGAATGTTTTTTCGCAGCTGCACGGAGGCAAAGAGTTTTCGAAGTACTGAAGGGATGCCAGTGCTAACTCAACCTCGTTAATAATTATGGAGTGTAATATCAAAAAAGATTTTTATTTTATCTAAAAATGCGAGAGCAGTGTGCCTGTTCTGCACGTTCTACTACACTTTCATCTTGGGCAATATCAATTTTTAGATCAAAGGTCAAAAAAGGTGATTGAATTGTTCGAAAGGCGTTGTCATTGTGGGAGTTCAGAGCTTTTTAGCAGAAAATTAAAAATCTTCAGTAAAATCATCTCAATCAATGCCTTCATCTGTCAAAGTAAGAAATAGTACAGATATTTTCTTTACATGCGATCTCCTCTTTGTTAGGCACATGGAAAAACACGCTCGTAAGTCGAGCAGTCACATACAATCTGACTTTCATCGAACCTTAGTTAATCTAAAGGGGCATTAATGTCCCGGACGGCACTCAAAAGGCATGTAATTGTCCAAGTTTTAACTCATTTTTGATCTTAAAGTTTTAGGTATACTTTTTTATCCGTTTCGGTAAGAATCAAAAATTAGATAGAAACAAATAGGGTAAGGCTCTGTGCTATAAGGAAACAGGGTCTTGAATTGGCTAAGAAGTTTTTTCTTCAATCGGCTATCTCTTGGGAAAAAAGATTTTGGTGCCAAATTGGGTAGGGAAGATCACATATTTTGGATTGAAATAGGTTCAGGGTTTTAGAAAGCATATCGCACTTCCCATCCAAGTTTCCTAAGTTTCCCCCGGGGTGTTCTGCCCACAAGAACTCTTCCCGCCGTTGTTTACCACGAGCGGCCAAAAATGAGTTAGTCGATGACCATCCCCATGTTGGATATGTACATACAAAGTTTTATGATGTAAGCCAAGGTGCACCTTTATATCTCCCTCGAACATCTCTCTTTCATGTGGTTTTTTGTTTTTGTGTGCTTGTTGTTGTTTTTTGAAATTATATAGTTATTAACCTAAAAAACACAGTAACTGTTGGCCAGTAGACTGAGTTCAGTTTGTGATGTTTTTATAACACGGTATTTTTCTGCAGCACTGCTAAGGGGCAGGTGCGATGAACTGATTGAATGAATGAATGATTTATTTAATGTCGAAGACGTAGGAAGTGTTTACACAATCTTCCGAGCCAGAGGCTCATGTTAAAAACGCTCGACAAACTAAAAAATAAAAAACAGGATAAAAAGTGTATTATGTATATACAAATATTAAGAAAAACCTAAAAACATCGTAATTTTGGGAAAATTTTTTAAGAAACTATTTTCTTAAAAAAAAAAACACTGAAAAATACCTAAGAACATGCATTAAAAATAGTTTAAAACGGACTAATCATTATAAACTGATTAAAATATTAAAAAATATAATTATATCAGTATAATTATACATGTATACAAACTAGCCCAAGAGTATGTAAAAATGAAAAAAATAGATAATGTTATATACAGTTCTGATGCGCATTCCCTCAGGTGCGCGATGACCGGCAAGTCAGGGCTCAGTTTTTGCTGCGATCTTGCTGAATAAAATGTTTTCCACCTCGCCATCTTAAATAAAGTAGCTTAAAGTCTGAGGAGTGAACTGTTGTGACAAGATAGGTGCTCTACTCAAGTGCGAAAGATCTTGGCTGATGAGATTTCATACGCTCTGTTAATTTGTTTCTGGGCCTGTAAATGGGCACACTTTCCAAATAAGCGGAAAGTTCCTCAAATGTCAGACTTAACGGCTGGCCAGAAAACAAAGCCAAATTCACGATTGTAAGGGTACCCGCCTAGCAGCCCTTGGTAAGCACTCGCCCATAAGCAGGATCCGCCGTCTTTAAGGCCACGCTATGGATATCTTTTCGTACCAAAACGTGACTCTCCACTTTTGTGATCGGCGTGGCGCAGCCTCGCTCCGTTACAGAAATCGGGTCGTAATTACCGTTCTTTAGTGTGTGAATAGAAGCTCTATTCAGTATTGTTTCCGTACCGCCGCAAAAGCTATGTGGTATAGCGTGAACATAGCCTAGGAAAGCCAAAATACACAGGTTTGCTAATTTACATCTTATGCTATGCTACTTTACATACGTAATTTAATAGTTAATAAGACATGGATTTGAATACTACAGACTTCCTTAATTCTAATTAATTCGTAGCAGTATTACTTTATTCAGGATAAAAGCTTTACTTTGGAGGCGCGTTAGTCAGTTGATTCAATATCAGAGTTTCAATCATTTTTTAGCCTCTTGAAACTCTTCATTGGAAAGGCTGCGGCATTGAAAAACCTAGCATTCTTTTATGATGACTCAGTGGATTGTTCTGGCCAAAAACGTAGGACTGAATTTTCATTAGTTTTGTTTCCTGTTCTTGAAATACGGAATAAACAATCCGATCCGAATTCCGTTAATTCTGACCATTTCAAGTTAACTTATATTTTTTCGCGTTAAGAAACTGCTTTCACGCTTGGAAAACTTTCCACTTTAGTTTATTGGGCTATTCTAGGCGTATGAGCTCAAAGTACCTTTGCACCTTTCTATAACTTACAACCAATCTGCCCACAGTGTGTATTTGTAAGATAGTAAACATTGAACACCATTCTAGTGTTATTATATTTGTTTTTCCTGTTAGTTTCTATAAATAAAATGTAAGGTTTACCTCTTAAGCTTTCCGCTTCTTCACATCCAATATTTTGTTAATGATATTTCCCACACAGCGTCAAGTGAACAAAATGCTAATCGATCATTCATAGAGCCGCTTGCACATAAAAAGCAGCTGCGGTCGACGTTATTCTGTTATTACTATGGAGAACTGACTCACATCCTGACCATCTATGTCCTGTTAGAAAATTAACACCATAGTAAAACGCCTAAATTATTTCGTTACAGCAAAATCTCAAATGACATGATTTCATCCATGGATTGCTACTTTCTCGATTTCACTGGAAACTCAACACAATTTCAGGACTCTTTGAAAATAATCACCTGCGTCGTTAACTCTTTGCTCATTGTACCTACTATTTTATCAAATGGATTAGTTATAGCCACAATATGGAGAAACCCGTCTCTTCACTCATCGCCTTCCAACATACTTCTCCTGTGCCTTGCTTGTTCAGACTTCCTGAACGGGCTGATAACTCAACCAATGGAAGTTATTCACGTGGTTGGAGAGCTTACTTTGAATGAACACTTGTTCTGTGTACCAGGAGTCGTGATGGAATCGACCGCTTGGTTCGCTAGCGGCATATCAGGAACGACCGTTCTCGCTCTAAGCGTGGATAGATTCCTCGCCGTTACGATGCATTTGCGTTACAGTCATTTCGTAACAGTTTTCCGTACCTCGATGTTTGTGATTGCGATATGGCCCTTATTTTCTGTCAATGCATTTGCACGTGTTATGGGAGTCACCAACCACACTTTTTTATTAGCTAACGTCATCATCATACTTCTCTGTCTTGTAACAATATTATTGATTTACTATAAAATATTTCAAGTTATTAATCGTCATAGGGTGCAAATTCAAAGTCAAATGTCTTCTGTGGCACAGTTCAGTGGTTCTTCAACAACCACCGAGGAGCTGAAGTCGAACAAGTCACTTTTGACTGTAGTGTACATAGTTGGACTGTTCTGGTTATGTTATCTCCCTTTTGCATGTGTCATTGTGATCTATCTTGTTACTGGCATATCGTCTTCTCTAAGAACAGCTTATGCAGTAACAGGAACACTTGTTTTTGCAAATTCAATTATTAACCCTGGACTCTACTGCTGGAGAATAAGCGAAATTCGTCAAGCATTCATGAAATATATTGGGCACACTAAAGTGAACATATCCTTGTCTGGTCGAATAAACTCGAATAACAAATGAATTTTAAAATTTGCTACGTATATCAAGAATAAAAGAAGCAGAGATGCACCCACAGTCCCTGTAATGACAGTTAACTTATAAACCCAGCACAGAGTGTGTTTAATTTTTTCTCTCAGCGCGCGTGCTAAGTATTGGAAAGTTCAACTCAGCCCAAACGTTACTTTGCCACTTTGATAATTGTAAACTGTACAAGCCCTCTTCAGAATAGAAGTATTGGGCCGGATCCGACCTTCACGCCGGATTAGGATATACATCTTATCAGTATTAAGAGAGTCAGATATGATCTCAATATTCAAAAAGGCAAAGGTCAAGTGTTTTCAGAGAGAAAATAATGCGCGATTTACGCTAATAAAACTCGTTGTGAGATGGCCACTCTGGTTAATGCTAGATTTTGTTAATTGAATATAGAAAGTGCCAAAAACGTTTTCAAACAAAACTGATACAATTTTCGTTCAAAACGAACGAATTAATAATCAGACGAAAATAAAACAACTTACTACAGCTGCTCTGCAATTGCTTTCTCGCCAATTGTTTAATTTAAGACCGGACTTTGTATAACATGAAAATTAGATCACCAAAACATTTTATATGAAAGTGAACACGATTTTCGCAATAGAATAAACCTAAGCTGTTGGAAAATCCAGGAAACGACCGGGAATCGCATTCTGACCTTTGCGATGACCAGATGCAACGCTCTGGATTTTTTTTAGGTTCTTTCTCAACCTTTTCAGTTGTTCATTACAACTGCGAAAATCATGTTCACTTTTCATCCGCAGTTTAAATTATGATTCATTTCATATATTTCAATTCACAAAAATAAATAGTTTCGGCTATACGTGGAAAAAATAAGCGAAGTAAGGCTGAGCTTTGTTTTTGCCTGATTTTATTTGCATTTTATTCACTTGAAACTGTGATAGTGTTTCGTTTCGGGAATAAATTACGAAAATCTGTAAGGGCCCATCGAGCCAGGTGCCAATGTCATAAAATAATAGAGCACGTTCGATATATTAAAATTCTAACATGACTCCGAGGCTCTACGAACAAAATTGCAAATTTTTCACGACTCCATGGACTCGGAATTCACAGAAGAGACTTGAACTCAAAGAAAACCAAACCAAATATCGACCACAAAGCCTCGGAGTCATGTTAGAATTTTAATATAACGAACGTGGGCTATTTGCAGGTCGGTAGTTTTGCATCTGGTACAGCGCATCTGGTTTCGATTCCCAAACAAAACACGGTCAACATTTCAATTTCATAAGAATTTTGAGTATACATGTAAAGTGTAAAGTTATAAATTACCACATTTATAAGGTGACGGCGACAGAACCAAAAGTGGAAGAAAAATTCACTTCAACCCAATTTATTCAACGGACTGCAAACTTTGTAACGACCTGGGGCCGGTTGCTCGAAGCCTGGTTAGCGCTAACCGTTGGTTAAGAGGTATCAAAATGTATAGGTTTCCATGGTATTTAACGCTGGTTAGCACTAACCATGTTTCGAGCAACCCGGGCCTGGCCTTTAAAATTGCAGTAAAATTTTTTTAGGTATACCAAAACAACGGCAAAGCGTAAAAATAGTAAGTGAAAAATGTTCTGTGTGTATTGTCTAATGGGTCGTGCAGGAATCGCCAAGAGGCATTGCGTTATACCACATTTAACCCCGCAAGTATAGAGAACGATAGATGGGTGCATGTAACTTATTTAAGCTAAGAATTGATAGATGGCGTTACGAATATCAACTTTCGGTCTTCGTGGAGCACACACGTAGCTACATCCGTACATTTTCATGGTGATGACAATCAATTGACTCGATTCTGTATAGAAAATTCACAAAGACACGCAACATTATAGCTTCTTTCCAATCGCAATCAATACCCCTACAAAAATGTTTTTCTAGCACTTCATTTGAAATCCAAATTCGCACAAATTTGTTCCCGCAAAACGCAACAGCACATTATTGGATGCCTACTGACTTTTATTCTTACTGAGTTGTTGATTTAATGCTAACAACAGCTCCCAAACATAAAATTTCATTCAAATAACTTGGGCGTTCCTTTCCTGGAAGTGCAAGGATCTTAAGTCTTAAATAACAAGTAGAGCTTCGTTTTGTTTCTAATCAAGCACTTTCAACACCTTTAGGCCGAACAAATGTATAAATAAATAGCCTGCGTAGCTGGCGGTATTGTGTAGTAGTCGAGTGAGATTTGGCGGCGGAGCCGTTGTAATATAGTCGAGTGAGATTTGACGGCGGAGCCGTCACGAGCGGCGAAGCCGCGAGAAATACCGCCTGCCAGAGAACCATGATTTTTCGAATGCCGCCCACTTTTGTCACGTTAGCTGATCCCAATTAAATCAGCCAATCAAAAAGAAACCAGTTTAGAAATAAGCGTTGACAGGCTAAACACGACTCCTAAGCTCGTGACAATGTGAAACGTGACCTTGTGAGTTTGCTTGAACAGAGGATTTTTTTATTTTATCGGCTCTCGCTCGAAGGTTACTAGCACTACACAGTGCATGTATCATTCTAAACTTTGACTGAGTAAATCTTTTTTTGCAACACTAGGCTTAACATTAAAAGGTCATGAAGCTGGCTTGTTACATGCATACTGAGTAACCATTTCCGGTTGTTTATTCTTCTGTAGGTGTTCCTGATAGGATTTGATCTCATATGCAGTTGTAAAGTGTTTTAATTTTCTCTGACCTTTGTTTCTTACGGCTAAATTAAGACAATTCCAGCGCTGTGAAGTTTAAAGACGCCATTTCGGCAATTTGGTCATCAATTATGCTCTTTCTAAAGCGGAAATCACAATCACTTTACATGTACGTCTTCTCCAGTTTGCCATCTGCTCCCTAAATTGGGAAATATACGCGAAGGCTCATCTAACATGATTGACATATGTATGGCCCTCGACCAATCCGTTTCCCCGCACACTGGTGTGCGGACCATTCAAAATACCGGGGTTTTCTGGCAGGCGGTATTTCAACCGCCTCGTCCCTACTCCTTTTTTTTGGAACACGGCTCCGCCGCCAAAACTTTAATCTCGCACCCACACAATACCGCCAGCTACGCAGGCTAATAAATAAATAACTAATTTTTTGAACATGTAACAATTTAAAATGAAGAATAAATATAGTATTATACACCTTATTCCTAACTACACCTCCCTTTAAAACTGTAGACCGTAATGCACGTTTGTCTAAAAAGATATTACACTGCCTTGCTCTGAATAAAAATGAAAACATTTATAAAAAAATATAATATTTTCTCGATACAACGACGAAGAAATTGTCATACTTGGCATCTAATATTATAACAGCGATCGGAAAGGGGTATATCTTGAGGTCTCAAGACCCTGAAATACATTTTCGTGATCATTTGTCCACGGAGATACTTCAACATAGCTTGCGTAGCTGGCGAGATCCCCTGGTATGTCAACATGGCTGTTCACCATGAGCGAATTCACTTTTGGTTCGTAACCGAGCTCAAGCAGATAAGTCTGGCCAGACTTGTGCACTAGCATTATGGTCGTTTTAGAGAGATACTCGTGAGTTATTCCATTAAACTGCCAGAAGTGGGATCATCAACGTTCTGTATAACTCATGTATAACACTTTCCTCACAGAATTTAGAAATTCAACACGCGATTGAACCTAGATTCAACGAAGCTCCTCATTAAAAATTCGTAGTCAGCTTCTACACAGGCTCCAGTTATGAAGGTAGAGGAAGCAGATCCCGACAGATCTTTCCATCGCCCTTCTTCTTATCAAGCCACTGGCCGCAAGGAAAAGTCACTTTCTCTTGACTCGTCAAATTAGTGACCACAACTTTATCAAGCATCCATCCAGCTCCGAAGCCTTTATTATCATGTTCAATGCGCAGGCGAGTCAGCTGACCAAGATCCAACGCTTCGATCTTGAAATCGTCAGTCTGTCCTCTCTCGAACAAGTTGACTAACTTCTTAGTAAGCTTTCTTTGTCCAGTGTCGCCGTTTGCGCCATATAAGGTAATGGACACGTTTGCATCTGTGCCTGCATGTGATACGTCGGCTGTGAAGACCTCCACTAGATATTGAACAGGTTGAAGGTCTGAAACAAGGTGAGAAGAGCAAAAGTATATGAGTAACAAACAGTCAACACCCACAACACCTGTTCAGACCTGTTGTTGTTGAATCGAGGGGGCTCGCGGCCGTATTTCAGAAATTTGTGCAAATCCCGAACGAAATTTACTAGTCCTGTGTTTTTTCAACCATTTGCCCAAAACAGAATCTCGTCCCGCTTCTGGTAGCTAAGGGGGATTACGACACAAAAAACGCCACACACTGACTTAGTCGCGCATGTGCTATTTTTATAGTCTATTGTAGTTGTACGTTACGTATACACTGTAATGAGCAAACACTATACCTCTGATGGCTGCCGCTCTCGGTTTCTCAGATGTTTTACATTCCAGCCGAACAGCGTCATTTTTATCGGAGCTGAGAGGAATCCACTGACGACATGGAAACACGTATCTGCAAAAGCCAATAAAGAGTTAAATGACTGACACGTTTAATTGGATAACTCAGAATAAGAGAGCCGGTTTCTAGGCGTTCGAGTTACGACAAGAGAATAGGCAGCAACCACGACGGGGACGGCTTTAAAAAAAAGTGTAAACAAAGGGCAGTTCTCGTTGTTCTCACTGTCGAGGTCTCGTAAGGTACCTACACAGAATTCAAAACAAATCACCGTTCGTCTAGACGGCAAGACAGGCGTTACCTTTACACGTTTTACAGGTAAGCAAAGGCAAGAGAGACCTGACTCGCACATGCCATTACTCGGGTGAAAAACACTTTAAAAAGTAAGCCTTTTCTGCCGGTCATTGCTGGTTAAACGTTTTTGCTTCCCCTATTGAAAAAGTACATAGCCTCTTAAATTGTAGTAAACCCTCCGCCACATTCATCCAATTCGATAATGAAATTCCAAGAGTTACCAGGAGTGCCGGTATATAAGAAAGATAATTTTCAGAAAAAAGATAATTTTCTTCCAGCACTCTGGAGGAGCAAAAATTTTCAAAGAATTTCAGGAGCACTGTGAACCCTGATTCAAACCCTTTTTCCACACATGCCCTTTATTTAAAAGGAAGCAGTTTTTTTCTCGCTTACTTTTCTCCAGACTGTTGTGCAGAGACAATCAATTCATGTAAGAACCATCCAGTTTCTTTCCCAGTTCCCTTGACCGTGGAGCCCTCTCGTCTCCTGTGTCCTATGGTCACGTGAGTAAGACTTCCCAACCGTTTGGTGACAAATTTAAAGGTGTCAGTCTGCCCGCGTCGCAGTACTTTGTTCTTGGCGCTGTTTTCTATCACGTATTCTTGGGACTTTCTTTCTTCTCCTTCTAGGATGATCCAGGCGTTTTGCGTCGTTCCAGCGTTTTGCTTGTCGCTTGTGAGAAACGTCAGTTCAAACGCTATGAAAAAAAAAAGGAAATCAGTGTTGAACCTCAACCATCTTTTAGTTTTACTATTACGGTAATTTCCTTAGGGCTGTGCAAGGTAGTAATTTTTGCACTGGACAAACTTATGTTTCAACGGTAATTTATCTTTGCTGTTTGAACCAAACTTCAGGGACTTCAACAAGTGTAATTTACAAGTGTGGCCATTGTTTTCCGACCCTAAAAGAATAGCTACATTACACTTGTAAAAGTTCTATTAATTTTGACCCTAGCATTGACGACCTAACATAGTAGGTTCACCCGCAAAACTGACTGTTTCAGTTACCGTATTCATCGAGACTAAGGGAAATTATCCCAGCGAACTAATTTCCTTGTTTCTCTTTCTTTCTTCCACTTTTAATCTCAGTCAACTCCTACCTAGCCCTATCTTAATTTGCCCACAGTAAAACGAACACTTTTGTTTTGAAAGGAAGAAAAGAGACATTTCGAGACAACAATTTTTGATTTGACAGTTCACCGCCTCCATTGTCTAGGTTTTAAAACATGCTGGAGGAAGATTTATTTTGTTTGAGCTATCAATACAGATTGATACAGCCCTTCACATGGCATAACTACATAAGCACAATGCGCGACTCACATGTAGGTGTTCTTGAATCAGCGCTCTTCTTTGGATTTGCGCATGTTAGCTCTCGTACAAGACTTCTATCCTCTTTGTCCTTAGCGAGCCAGCGGTTGCACGGAAAGAGAAATTTTTCGTCAGTTGACTCGTCCACAATTTCCACGCTTTCAAGATACCAGTTTGCACCAAGAAATTTATTGTCATGCCAAATGCGTACTTTCGTAAGGTCGCCTAAAGAGACAGAGGAAAACAGAAAAATGAATGAAAATGAAAAAGCCTGATGCATCTCGCACTTCTCACATTTCATCACAGGATTTGGTTGCTCCCTGGAAACATCTACACGGTAATAGCTATGTTGCACTGAATGGCTTTCGCACAGATCATATTGAAAAGACAACCCGTTTGTCCTGTAGACAGTCAAACCATCTTTGTAGGAGCAAGGGATCGTAACTTTGGAAGTAACAGAAATGTGAGTGTTTTGAGAGGTGTCCGTATTATGGAGGTGTCGGAAGGTGCAGGTTCGACTGTATTTCTGTTCTTAGTTGATTACCAAAAGGACGTAAACGCTGACCCTACAAATACACTTCACTACACTGAACAGTTCGAGTTCTAGTTACTGACCTAAAAAAGCTACACTTCGTTACCTACAGCAAAGACAAATAAAAACGCGAACGAAAGATATTTATAAACTTTATAACTTCGATTTGAGAGGTTCAAGAAAACGGAGAAAGAACACAAGCGGGCCGTACAATAAATACGAATGTGACCAATCAATGAGCATACATAACTAACAGGTTTTAACAAGTAAGTCACTGACGGCTCTATAAATGCTGCATGAAAACCGCTTTCTTTTCATCGTACTGTTCAATGTAGCTATAACTTTTTTGCCTCAAAATTCCACCTTCTTTCACAAATTTCTAAAAAGAAATGCTTGCTCGCAATTGTTTACTATTGCTGAATGATTTAATTCATCTGTTAGGGAATGCACAATTTAAACCGCACCTAAAGTTAGTAAATTATTGAAGGTAAACACATCGGTGTGGTTTCTTTCGAACTTGTCTCTATACGTTTCCGAGTTCTTCAAAGCCAGCTCTCCACTGTCCCCATTTTCACCAAACATGACCATGAACACGTTGGCGTCTGTTCCTGCACCCATGACATCACCGGTCTTCACGTTTATCTTGTATGTGGTTTCTAGTAATGGAAAAGAGGGAATTGAGTCATCAAAGTATTCTTACAGATGGCGATTTCGAATACAATCTAAAAGAAAAGCAAACCTGTTTGGGCTCTGCTAACAAGCTTGCCCAACAACTAATCAAGGAAGGGAATAGCGATGTTAGTTGCTCTATAATAAACAATGGCGAAGAGCAAACGAAATAAAAATTTCCGTTAGCTTTTTCTAAGCGACGGGAGAAGGAGCATGAGATCGTTCAGCTCTAATTGCAGTTCGCTACGCAGTTTCGTATTGCGCTTCTAATCCGACTTGTCGCACGTAACAGAGTTATCTACAAGTAGTCTTGCAAGGGTTCTAGACAGCTTCACGTTGCAACTTGTATAGGAGGGTCTTATCAGGTGTTTTCCAAAGCTTGCTTCGCATGAAACATTTCCCGCCATAAACGGAAACCGGCATGACTACAAAGGGGTTAATTTTTAAGCGGTGAAGTCACGCGACTTACGTATATTTAAATTAAAATCAATTATTGAGTAAATCACTTGTTATCACATCACTAAATACACATAAGTTACAAGACAACGCTGAGAGCAGTATTTGCAGATGAAGACTCTTAAAGACAGTCCACATTATTCGAAGGTCAAGAATGAGCATTCACGGCATTAAGGTCAAATACCGGCTGTTTAAACAACTGGTTAATAACTAGTCAGGTTATTAATGTTAAAAGTTAATAGACCTCTTTAGCTTGTATGTTTTGTTTTCACGATGACGGTCCCAAGGGAATGACCTAGTTTTGTCTTCATTAATTATGCGTACTTATCCACGTGAATAAAACGAAATTTGAAAGAAACAGTTCTCTAGAGTACTAATCAAGACCTGCACTGGGAAAACAAAACATACAAGCTAAAGAGGTCTATTGTGCAGTAATTCACCAAAGAATTCATAAAATAGTTTATCAAAAATTTACCACCAACAGATGGTTCTTCTTTAATGTATTGCCATTGAACAAAGCAGAAAACAACTTACTCTTCAGCATCTCCTCGCCATCCGTCTCGGCTGGAATCTCTTTTACTAGCTTCCCTTCTGTTTTGGAAAACCAGTCATTGCACTTAAACACGCTGGCGGAGTGCGTCTCCATGTTCCTAATAATCATCTGTAAAACAAAAGACAAACAAGCTTCTATTGAAGGAAAAGGAAAAACAAGACATGACTCTGCATCGAGTCTTTAAAACTCCTGTGGTTTGAGCTATTGGAAGAACAGGTAACTATCCAATCATCTATGATGAAAACAACTTCCAAACGATCTCAACGCCTTTCAGCCTCTCACTTTCCTGTCACTGTAGCAATAATTAAACGGTCATTGCTCATAGATAGACGCTTGGTGACGGTCCACACGGACTTCACCTTACTAGGAGAACACTGTTCAATTACTCCACTCAGGTTGTATGCGATTCCCGAGAAGAATAATCGTAATTTGTACTGACAAGTGATCGCCTACAAATTTAAACATCGTTCTTTACTTTATTTTACTTGAAAATCCTCCTTTAAGTTTCTTGTCTAGTAAGCATAACAGGAGATGACAGAACTCTTGCTGTTAATGATAAATTCGAAAGCTTAACACTATCGCCAACAGAACTTGCTCAATATATCTTATATCTACCTTTTTCATCCTTTGTGAAAAAACAAACAAACAAACAAACATACATACAAACAAGCACACAATTACTTATGTGTCGCACCTTTTCCAAGAACCAATCTGGGCGGGTTCCTTTACCGTCGACTGCGATCCTGACTTTCAGCAGTTTGCCCACATCATCCAGGTCCATTCTAATAAGATCAACGCATGCGCGTTCAAACCGGGATTCATCTTTGTCCAAAACAAACTCAGGAGTGGTGCCCTCAGTGCCGAACATCGTCATGGAGATGGCAGAGTCCGTTCCGGCTGATTTTACATCACCTGTGTAGACGGTCATCTCGTATGGCACATCTATAAGGCAACAAGTTACTCCCATTACTCGTACATAAACGTACAATACGGCAGGGGCATTTTAAAAAAATCTGTGACTGCCCAACGACTTGCGTTCAAAAAATAGAGATTGCCGCGCAAGGGAGAAAATTATTAAAGTAGATTGGAACACTTGTTCTTTTTTATGCCTGATGAAGAGCTTCTCCAACAAGAAGACTGGGATCTCGGCACGCAGAATGGGCCATATGATAAGGTGAATTGCCAGTTTAAAATAGTTTGCGAGCCTTATGACTGCGCAAGCAAAGTGCATCACAGCAAGGACCCAGGATTATGAAATAAACGTAGAAAACTAGGGCTAATCACGCACGACTAAGAGATATCCCGCTCTTCTTCAGTGTGGATTTTGACTTCCTGTGCCGAGGTCTGTTTTATCGTTAACGTCATCACCGCGCAAAAACACCATCCTTAGGGTTTGTATTCTCCAAGAAAACAAAACAACTTACGTGGTTTGTATGTGACCAGCTGATTATCAGCGGCAGAAAGGACCCTGACCACTTTTCCATCTTCCTTGTTCTGTGATAACCACCTGTTGCACGGGAAAAAGTACTTCTTACCGCTGGTCGGTACATCCACCTCTACTTCCTTCACAAACCAGCCACTATCAGCGCCATAAGCGTTGTTCGACAGCTCAATTTTCTTCACCTCTCCGACGTCGACTGCCTCGACTGAGAACGTCTCAGTTAACCCTGGAGTGAAACTCTCTTTCTGTATCAACACGAGCGGGATCTTTTCAGTGGCTGCTTCGGTGCCAATCAACACAATATGCGCCTGCGCTTGACAGCCTGCATCTGATTGGTCACCGGTGGTCACGCGGATCGTATAAGCTATGGCTGCGAGGAGAAAAACACGTTACCCTGTAAAAACTGTTTACTAGAGTTATCATCTTCTTCCACTTCTTAAAGGGACACAGTCAGCTTTGAGACCGCGCTGGCCTGGACACTAGTTTTGTTACTTTTGAAAAGCGTTTACCTCAACCCGAAATCAAAGTTACGCGTCGTAGACATCTACAAAATCCGCTTCAATCGTGCTTTGTGGTTCTTTTGATCGTTCATCTTTTACTCAAAACCTGTTCCTGAATATTCTTTTAGTCATCTTTCAAAATTATTTTATCGTATTTGGCTAAAACGGATTGAATCAAGTGTCCAATGGAACATGGAGAGAAGAGGAGGTAAACGTGAAGGCGCCGGGCGGAAGAAATCGCCTGCGTTAACGAAAATAACGAGGAAGATCAATCAGAAACACTGGAGAGCCAACCACCATTCTATATATTTGGAAAATCTGGTTTTCTCAAGCTGGAGAAAGATTCGTGCGGAGGGAACATTTTGCAACGATTCGGAGTTCGCTTCATGGCTGCTCGGTTTGGAGCTGAGACGAAGGCAAGAAAATGAGTGAGTATAAGTACCAGCTCGTTCTGTAATTTAGACGGATGTGTGCTATTTATACTGGACAGAAATGTTTGAACATCTCTTCATTTTTTGTAGATTGAATGAGATGGAAGAGACTCGCAAACCAGCCAAAAGAGCGAGACATTCCGAAGATCAAGAAGGTACATGCATGTTTGTATAGGTATAAGCTCGACTTCTTACTTGAAATTATTCATGTTTATTAACTTACCGTACACGTGTTTTTATTTTTGTCATGTTTAATGCCAGGTCCATTGACTTCGACGCCATTGGGAAAAGGCAGAGATCTTCCTGATATTTCTATTATAAGTACTGGCAGTAGTGAGAAGTAAGTGTGGAAGTTTAACATTTTAATGCGTGTTCTCAGTGCAATTTGTGGCAGTAGATGTTTTTTATGAGCTCTGTGAACTACTCAGTTGTATTAACATAAACGTATAATATATATACCAAAGCTCTGGTTAGTGTAAGGGCCACACCAGTTCAACAATTTGCATTGTATGGAATTTGTCTGCCATGAAAATCAAGTATTGGCTAAATGCAATCAAAATAAAAATAATTGTCAAGAAAAAAAAGACTCTTCTGTAGCAGCAATGAGTGTGGACAGTAATAATAATTATTGCCTTGTATCTCTAATGAATTTTACTAAATGTTTGTTGTTCATCACATGTTGCAGGTCACAGTCATTTATTGATGTCACTGGCGTTGGGTCCGAAAGTCCATTTGCTGTCAATGAATCTTGGAAAATAGTTAATGACACTGTAGTCATTGACCATGAGAGTGACAATGAGCATGACATCAGTGACACGGAGAGTTCAACCTCGTCTCCAGAACAAAGTTGCGATAGGTACATTGTAAACAAGTCATGTAAACAATTGTACTGTAAATGGCATTCCTTTGCAGTTACTTCAAAACTGACTGGAAGAATATTAAGCCAGATAATCAATAATCAATAATCAATTTTCCCCTGGCTAATTTGAGAAGAAAATGAAGGAGTTTTATCAAGTATCTAACTATTATGGCAACAGATTGATAATCTGTTTGTATTCCCAACCATGTGACCATTTTGGCTGAACAAAGTAGCTAGATCAGAAGTGTGCCTTGATCTCTTTTGTAGTTTTGGGAAAGTTATTGCTATTGTCATTGTTTATTTCGTATTCTTTTGAGTAAAAATCTTTTCTCTTTCTGCTGAGTAAAGGCCTGTTTCACCTTTTGTTACTTTTTGGAAAGTAAGTCTTGTTTTTGATTTTGGGAAATGTGGTTTGTAATGATGGAGCCACTTGAGTATTGTAACTAGCTAACTCGACATCATTGTATTTTTTTAATGTTATCTCAGTGACCTTGAAGATGCCCTGAAGCTACTCAATGAAGACCTGACTATGGCAGAGGCTGATAGTGACAGTGATGATAGTGAATTTGAACCACTGTAAGTATGATTCTGCAAGACACATAGGATAATGACAAACAACATACAATAGAAGATTGTTTGATTGTGGATGATGTAGCTGTTAATTTTAATACCCTGTTTGTTACATTCTTAGTGGAGAAGACAAAGGCCCTGAGAGTGAAGTTGATGAGTTGGATGAGACAACTGTGTTGGAGTTCACAGAAGTGTTAGCCGTGCTTGTGGAGGATGGAAGTTTGTCAGTCCAGCAGCTGCCAACATCCCATGTTGCACAGTCTGATAAATCAACTACAGGTTCTGTATCAGTGTGGACCCAGACAGCTTTTGAGCAGATGAGCCAACCATCCATCCCAAAACACCGGCCTGAGTATGGTCCTCATAAACGCTTTTCAAGAAAAGAAGAAGAAATTCTCTATACAGAAGAACTTGGTCATATCAAAGGAACGAAAGTAATCTGCTCGTTAGATCTGCTGCTGCAGCAGCTTGCAGGGCCATGCAAGTTTCCAGGGTGCATTCACATGGCGACTCTTGAATACTCACTGTGTGGCACTTGTGCAGTAATTCGTTGGAAGTGTCCAGCTGGGCACAAGGGACGGTTTTGTACTTCAGGAGATGCAAATGGCATGTTGTCCAAAAACCTCCAAACGGCAGCTGCAGTTCTCACGTCAGGAAACAATTTTTCAAAAATTGAAAAATTTGCAAAGCACCTAGGACTCGAATTCATTTCAGCATCAACTTTTCAGAGAGTCCAGAAACTGTATTGTGCCCCTGTAATTGATGAATGGTGGGAACATATGAGAGAGGAATTGTGGGCCCAATTTGCCAATGATGACCTTACTGTTTGTGGGGATGGGCAGTGTGACTCTCCTGGCTTTTCAGCCAAAAATCTATGCTACTACATAATGGAGATGATCACTGGCTATGTGATCGAAATAGAAGTCCTGGACAAAAGACATGTTGGATTGAAATCAAGTACAATGGAAAAGAAGGCCTTGAACCACTGTCTACAGAGACTCCAGAGAGTCTTAAATGTTATCGAAGTTTGTACAGATGCATCATCCTCTATAAAGAAGCTTATAGGTAAATTGAAACTAGTTGTCCAGTGAGCTTTATATAATGTTTGGCTGTGTTTCTGTCCAATCGGGTATAGATCCCTGTCAGGTTCACAGTTTAATGATTACCCAGGGTTACTCCTGCTTTTTTGTTGAAATGATGTAAAGTACGGTGATGTTGGATTAGAGAATCTGTACATTGTGGTGTATTACAGCTGTCATTTTATGACATCAATGTTTGTTCATAATGTGAATTTTCTCAAACTAACCCTCAGATGAAAGTTACAACCCCGTTTTCTATAAAATTAACGGCTATTATAATTTTTTTGTGTGTTTCCCTAGCTGATGAATTCAAGACCCTCTTCCACTCTCTGGATGTCTGGCACAAGGCCAAAAGCATACGCAAGAGTATTCAAAAGGTAGTGAGACAAAATAAAGAATTTGCATTATTCTAGGTGCTTCAGTGTATTAACCTTCCTACCCCCCCCCCCCCCCCCCTGACTGGGAATGATGGTCAGAAACTTTAGTGTAGAATAATGGATACTTACTTTTTTTGCCTAAGCCCTGCTCCCCCCTTCCCAAAAAAATGATGAAATTTAGGGATTGGGGTAAAATCCACATGTGACATTACTAATACGAAATACCCCTGTATTTGTGTGTTGTTTTTTTTTGTAGGTTGCCAGTACCAAAGGAAATGATAAAGTGGGAAAGTGGTCGAATCAAATAATAAATCACTTCTGGCATTGCTGTTCAATTGCATCTGAACATGAAGACACCACCCAGGCTCTTGCAGCAATGAAGGTAGATAGTTAAATAACTTAACTATTTAAGAGCAAGAGGTTTTTTCATATCTATGATTCATACCATACAATGCCAGTCAAGGTCAGCCCTTGTATTTTCACTCATATTCCCATGTAGTGAACAAGTGTCTTGTCATCATGTGTGAAGTACCTGATCATATTACTGGCTTATTTCATAGGACAAATGGCTAAGCCTACTGCATCATGCATGTAATGAACATGAGTGGACCACAGGAAGATGCGACCACGAAGAAATGGAACCAAACGAAGAACACCCACCTTGGTTCGACCGGAGGGAGCAGGACTATGAAGCATTGCAGAAAGTGGTGCTTGAGCCATCACTACTCGATAGCTTCAAGTATTATGTGAAGTTTAGGTAAATGCTTTTCATCTGTGACATGTGGTGATTAGAATTACATTCAACTGATGTTTATTTTTGGGGTAGCATGCTTTTAGTTTACTTTCAGCCACAACAGGAATGCATATTATGACAAGACAATTATTTAGGGGGTTGAGTGTGATGTCCATCGCTAAGAAACCTGAAAAGACATTCAAATCCCCAATGGAATCCTCATTGTAGTATCATTCTTATGTTTTAAAGGCACACAGGATCTTTGGAATGCCTCAACAGCATGTCATTGGCATATGCTGCCAAGAGAACTTCTTACAAGTATGATTGTAATTAGTTGATAATTTACTTATATTGCACAAGTCATAGAGAGACTTAATTTCTTAGGCCCAAATGTATTTTTATTGTATAATAATAATAATTGTAAGTTCACAAGCAAAGTACTACTGCAACTGTTGAATCCAGGAGGGGATCACATGTGATAGAACTGTATGTATGGGGGGAGGGTGAAAAAGGAAGTGTTTCAAGAAGACAGTTTCAGTTGTTATGCCCCGTCTTTGTCAAGGGTCTCTAAAATTCCAAGGTGGGCATCATTAGTGACATAATTGCTGCATAATTTGGAGTGGTGGGTGTGGGGAAGTTCATTTATAGATGTATGTCAAAGAAACACCAGCTTCATTTATTGGGCAAGCAAACGTGTAAATTTTGCTTCTTCTGCAAATGTGCTCCATACAATCTTTCATTGAGAACATGCCCACTTGGAGAGTCTAAATTTCTTTTCTCAAGTGGAAAAATATTTGACGTTTTCAAGAGAAAAATCATATCTCTGTGTCACCAAATAACATCCTCTTCTATCTCTGTAACAGGTACAGGTTTTACAAGGCAAGAAAGCAGCTAGCAGCAATCGATTGGAATTATCATCTTGACAGAAAAGTTGCTGTGGGATCAAAAGGGGGGGAAGCAAGATATAGCAGGAAATACAATCAACGCACAAAAGAGTGGAACACACGGATCATAAAAGTAGACAAGGATTATGATTACGTTCCCATAATAATGGCCAAAGTTTTTCGCCGACGCATGGAAGATGTCTTGCATATAGACAGACACGTGTCTCTATCAGAAAATGACCCCGAGAGAATAGCGTCAACCATTGCCCACACGGCTCCCGTATCTTCTAAGGAATTGTTTCAAAGACATCAGACAAGGTTTCAAACTAAGAAATAAGTTTTTAATGGCGATTTCCACCCCAGGCGTGGCGGGGGGGGGGGGTAGTACTCCGGATTTCAAGTTACAGGGATTATCAAAGGATTTTTGCGGGGGAGTTGAAATTTTCGATCTCGGGATCTTTGGGGGGCAGTGAAAGTTTTGCAAGTATTTTTTTTTTTTTTTTAATAGGGATTTTAATGTTTGTATCAAGCCTCCAGGGAATGTTTATGGCTTGGAAATTTCGGCATGGGATTTGTTCGAGATTAAATTTTGGCTCGGGCATTTTTTGGGATTTTGATTTTTGCACCCATTCAATCATCGCTGTCACTTGAAATCCGGAGTAGCAATAATAATAATTACTCTCACAAGCAAACAAGCTTTCTGGTGACAGTATTTGATCACTGTCTCTATGGTTTTGTAATTCAAGCAAACAAGTTGTTAATGTAGATCAAGTGACTGATGTAGAATAAAAGGTTGTAATAAGGATTCATAAATCAAGTAAATAATATGGCAATGTTGTTGCTGGTTTATCTGAAACTCTGGTGTCATTTAGTTTTCCTTAATAACATTATCATGTACAGTAAGAGTGTTCAGCGCTCCTTGAAACCCATGTAGATGCCAGTAGAGGATGGGTAATGTTCACGGATTTCCCAGACAACACATGATGGTGCAACTTTCCTCCTTCCCTTGCCTAAATATCCATGCTTATCAAGAATATAGTGGCGATAAGCAGCTTTTCTAAAACTTCTAGTGCTGTTGTTTTGCCTGTCATTCCTGATATCAGCACTGCTTTTTATTGACAGTTCAAGATAATCAGGGTCCAAACACAGTTTTTTGAATCTTGGTTTTTTTTGCATCACAGTTTTTTTTCCTACAGCACACCTTCTCCACCTCCAGGGGCATGTTGCGGCAATTCCCACATACACACCACTCAGGACGTGGTCCTTGCCTCTGCAGAGGGATGGGTTGGGGTGGTGGTGTTATTGTGATACTACCTTCAGCTGAAGGACTATGCGCCTCAGCAATGTCATCTTCATTATTATCATTATCCAGATCATCTTCCATAACGAGCAAGGAGTCTATATAATCCAGACTTCCGATTCCCCGTCTCAGGCTTCTAATACACAGTTTCTTTATGGTCTCTGAGTCAAGTGTGTTGATGAAATCCTGCAAATTATAGAGAACAACATTCATTTGGAATGATGATCCTAGAGCAGATCCATAACATCTCCAGTCCTTGTTCATTTATGTGGTAAGTATGGATTAGTGGGGCATTGGTATCTATAACTATAGCATATAAAAGAGTGACAAAAACTTGAAGGCCCACGACAAAGAGTTAGCATATCAGTTTCTGCACACCCATAAGGAATAGTGGCCGGTTCAGGAGCATATTACAACTCAGTGAGTCAAATTTCTGTGCCTGTGTCCCGAATTTCGATTGAATAAAATGACAGGAAGATGAAGACTTGTATAATAAAAACACATAAAAATATAAGTTACTTACACCCTGTTTGTGACAATACTCTTTTGTTATGCATCGTAACGCGTTGCAATAGAGGTCCTGAGCTTTGTAGAAACAACGTTGTACAAAGTATAATAAAAGCGTCGCAAATCCTGGATCAATAATTGACATTTTACCTTGACTTGTTGGTTTGCAGCAACACGCTCATTCTCTTCGCTTGGGCGTTGAGTGGCTTGGTTGTCCGTAGCAGGGTTCGTAGCATTAGCCTGTTCAACAACAAATTATTGTGTCTATGAGTAGGTTTCTAATTTCACAGAAGAATGAACATACGCTAGCAAGTTGTTTTAGCTTCTTCGTAATTTTCGTGGGTAATAATAAACTTGCGTTCGGTTTGCGTACTAGATGTTTATATTCACATCTCGGAATATCTGTAAAGTGCCTTGACCATTTCATTGTGACTTGAGAAGCACTAGCACGAATGATAATTGACCTAAAGCCTTACATACAAAGATGAAAGAAATATCTTTTTATCTCACCTTATTTTGGCAGGGTTTAGAAGGCTTCCCGCACCGACAAGCGTCAGTACATACACGGTTCGCTCCTCGACAAGGGCAACCTCTCGTTGAACCCTCCTTTCTTCGGGTTGAGCAAGCACTCTTACAATTACATGGGTCTGGTTCCTAAAATAATTTAGAAAGTGGAGAAGCTTTAAAACGCAATTAAGCTAAAGCATATAAAAGCAAAGTATCTGATTGAAATCACAGAGTGCTTCTCACCTCCGCTGATTCTTCGACTTCGGATGTTTCGCTTCTCAGAGACGTTTCGCCTTCCCTGGACAAGTCCATCGGTAAATTATCCGTGGTATTAAAGAAAATCAGTGCCTTGGTATAAATTACGCTCTATAAGAACTATGTAGACTCGCGTTTACTTCGATTCAAGAGGTTTGAAGATTCACTGAAGATTTCCCGACGGGATGCGCATCTCACTTTTAGATTCGCGCGGGTGATGTTCTGATATGCAAATTAGCTGAGAAATGGTATCCAATGCACATGCGCACCAGCTGACTGTGTCCCTTTAACCTTCGGTAGGAAAACTGGACAATAGCTACGAAACCTTACCTTCTGAGTTATATTAACTTCGCTCAAGAAGCACAACAACTATACTCTCTTTCCCGAAAATTAAGCCAACAAAATAGATCTGCAATGCGTTGATTAATAATTACAATGCAATTTCCGTCCGCTAGAAGGCGCCGAGCCATCAGATTTTGATTGAAGTCGTAGAAAAACCCAAAATCCAAATACGTTTCTGACATCGCAGGTCGCGTGTTATCCGAAACAGCTGTAAAGTCAGGGTCTTTTAATGCCAACAGGAATCAAAAGATCTCATGATTCGCTAAGATCCTTTTATGCTAAAGGATAAGACAAAGACGAGTGTACTATTTGCAAACAGGACTACCATCGGTTTCACTAAAAAAACAAATAATGGACCCACAACAATTCCTTTAACACTGATAGCAATTGCAGCAAGAAGTTATAGGGAACAGTACATAGAGGCAAAGAAGAGGTTCAGACAAACCCGACAAGACGAACCCTCTATTCAGCAACTATTTTTTTCAAAACCCTGAGACAATATACGTAGTTAGCAAACCAATTTTATTCATAAACAGGAAAGGTTTCCTTTCAAAAATACTGACCTTCACCAGCTGCTGCCGCTTCTTTTTTACCCTCACTAAATTCCTTCATAAAGATAGCATCGGCGGACGCACTTCGGCTAGCAGTCGGCAAACTTTCGTTGCTACGATGCAGTGAAGATCGACTACTTCCGAGACTGCTCCGACTGCTTCTTCGTGCACCAAGGCTACCTCCCAAAGACGCCATACTCATGGTTCCAAGTGTGGAACGTTCTCCCTGGAATGTAAACAAGGAAAAAAAAACAGTCAAAATTATTCATTACTTCGTACCATATCTTAGTACCTTATTGGTGCGTTTTTCTTTCATAACGTAACTCTGTAAGGACAATAAAAGGGAATAAAAGGCCAAAAACTCTGTACAAGTATTGACTGAAATTACAAGCCTAAAACGTTTCAAAGAGGGTATTACACGATATTATGGGCCAATGTTTCGACCTCCAGAATCAACTTTAAATAAAAAAAATAACAGATGTAATAAGAAAATGGGAAGAATTGAAGTATATTAAAGACGGTGGTTAAGTGATCAACTATTGCAGACGACGAGCTTGAGAAAATAAAAATTAGAATAATATTTTCAAAACAAACGATGCGGACATTCAAGAGAAGGAGTATTTTTGAAAATGGGCCAAATTCCCTCTAAACTGTTAACAGTCCCCTCTTTTTTAGTGAAATCGTCATGCAGGATCCAGCGCTTACCGGAAGGGAGCGGGCGTCGGGATTCCTCAAAAAGGCGGGGCATTTAGTGGTAGTTATAAAAAACCGTACGCACTTTCCATTAATTTAATATCAGTGAGGGTTTATTCTTATTTTGTTCATTTTCATACCTCATAACCCTTCACGTAAAGTGTTCGTTGGATTTTTCCTTCCTCCTTCTTCTTAGAAAGCCACCTCTCGCAAATAAACGGATACAGTTTATCGGTTTCAACATCCCTTATATCCACACGGTCAACAAACCAGGAAGGGTTTATGTTGGCATTATCGTGTCGAAGCTTCAACTTGTAAATATTTCCAAGTTCAGCCGCTTCCAGAGTAAAAACATCTTCCTGTCAAGAAGGAAACATAAACTGTTTAATACTGAGATTAGACAACGGTAAACAGAACAATACTTTCAATTATTTCAACTCAATTCTTCTGCAAAAAGTCTCTTTGTAATTTTTGTTCATTAGGATACTCCTATAGACAACATGTAGCTATACTCGATGTCCTACTCAATTTATGTCTAAGTAAGCACAAAGCAGCAGCCAACTCGTAAGCTTAAGCTCCTTCTTTGACCGCCGCACACTGATTCATATCTATACCTCTTTTCTTTCTATGCAAGCTATTTTGCTTTGCCCTATTCATTATTTGTTTCTCCTTGTTTATGTCAGTACTTCTCTCTTACCATGCTTAAGTAAGCAGCTGCCAAATCGAAAGCTTTCGCTACCTTGGCTGCTGCTCACTCATTCATCTGCTCTTATTCATGTGTATAACTGCAGTCTTTTTATACAACCTATATTTTTTCCCTTGCTATCTTTGTTACAATTTCTTTAAATTATATCTATTGTAGTAGTATGTCCTGAGTAGTGAACTTCAGTAAAGTCATGAAAAATATTAAGTGAAAACATAAATGGCGGAGGAACGTTCAGGCGTTAGAGTCGTGGATAAGTCTGACTACTGATTCGCTTGCCAGAGAAGCTTTAACTAATGACGCCACTTGTACCTATTACTATGAAACTCGATTGTACGAGCAAGTTTTGAAAACAGTGAGTTTACGCAACAGGACGGCAAAACGCTTGTGTGTGGCAAACGTGACAGGGCTGTTACTTAGGTGTTTTGAGGTGATCTTCACTTCGGTTAATGTTTTCTGGAATTTTACAAAAAGACCTGTTTAAAGGAGGTGAAGATATTATTGTCATGCTTGTCACACAGAGTTTGCTGTCTTCTTTCCTCTGAAATGGTGAAAGCTGATACACAGAGAACTTAAACACTCACGTTTCTTCTTTCAAACTTGTTACTGTGCGTTTCTGATTTGCCAAGCTGTCTCTCTCCAGTGTCACCATACTCTCCATATATGGTAATAAACACGTTGGCGTCTGTCCCGGCACCTTTGACGTCACCAGTGAAAACGTGAACTTTGTACTTTCGAACTGTAAATAAAAATGAGGCTGTTAAACCATAACCTGGGACCTTGAAGAGCTCAATATTCCTTGAAGGGACTGTTTAAACGTACAGCATAAATCTGACATCTACCGCTTAACAATTGACTTATCACAGTATTCCACACTAATACCTTACACGGACTACTTATGCAGTAACTGGTATAAGTTGCAAACGTTGACATCATTAATTCCTTTTCTACGAAATAGGGAATCAGACTGCGAATACAATACAGTGCAGGGTTCTATCTAGGATTTATCGTTGGGAGAGCAGTCCCGAGTTGCCGAAGGCCACGAGCCTCCTAGCGGGGGTCCCCCGGAATTTTTTTGCAATGAATATGTACAGAGATGCAATCTGGTGCACTTCGAGACATAATTTTGAGAAATGTTACTGTGTGTGCACTGACCTCGTCGCGTCTGGATGATTTTTTAAGAAAAAATTACTAATACTGTAATGTAATACTGTAATGATAACAATATTTTTTGAGGGGAAGCTGATAAATTGGGGGGGGGGGGGGAAGATTCTACCCCTCAAATACCCTAGATAGAACCCTGCAGTGAACGCTCGATTGATCATATTCCGGAAGAATAATCCGCAAAGTTTTGCTGCAAATCTCTGGTAACGTGATTTTTGGACCACCATCGGGACATTTCATTTCCAGCAGATTTCTACGTATTGCAGTGCAATGAACGCCAAAATATGTAATTTATAGAGTTTATTCCATTTTTTCTTCTTCCGCAATATAATCAATGGAACACGCTTAAATTGCCGAGCAGCAATTCGCCGCAAGGATCGTTCCTATGGAAGTCACATGGTACAACTCGAGTATTGTATGAGCAACTTTAATGTCATGGAGTGTTTTTAGGCCAACTGTAATATGCGTCAATGTTATGTTGGTCAGATCTTTCGCCCCGGTACTCTATGTCACTACAGTTCACACTTCACACTTCACAAAACTCACGTTCCAATGTTTCCTGATTGACCTCTCTAGTTTTAAACTCGCCATCTTCTGTTACAGACTCCTCTACCACCCTCTGCGGAATCAGCTCCCGAACAACAGAGCCATCATCTTCGTCCTTAGCCAGCCACCGCTTACAAGGAAACGTGTAAGTTGTGGATGTTTCTCCGTCTTCTTGCAGACGCCGTACTTCCACTTTACCTAGATGCCAGCCAGGGGTAATACCTTTGTTGTCGTGACCGATTCGAATCTTCTCGATCAAATCACCGACATTGTCCAGCTGGAATAAGCAAGAGCGAAAAATACAAGAAAATATCAACATGGGTTCTTAACGGTGCCATTTTCGAGAATTCCATATTTTTCGGCAACATTTCTCGGTAAGAACTACTGTTGGAGCACAATACTGAAAGGAGGGACTTCGTCAACATAAATTTAAATTTAAGCGTAGAGATCGATGAAATGTCATCGTCACCTAAGTAATGATCATATATGAACGTACATCAACAACATTTTCACGAGTATGCAAGAACTACTAAAGTTACTTTTGCTACTCTGTAGAGTAGCAATGTAATCATGTATTTATATGCTTTATATGTAAGTAATGTAAATGATGCAAAAAAAAAAATTCACATTACTGACAGATTGAAAGTTACACGTGAGACGCTATAATGTTTTTTACAAACATCTTCCGGGCATAAGTATCACGATGTTACCTAAAAAAAGCATTTTTTAAAGCTCTCAACCAACACGAAAACTTTTTGACGATTGCTGTCTCTAATATAGTTATACAGACCCTTTTTCAGTTCGAGCGCAAAGGTAATTGCTTTGTTTAATTCATTAGTGCACAATTTCATTGGTTAAAAAATCTTCTTGCGCAAAAATTTCTCAACTAATCAGAACAGCGCGATTTGCGTCTACGTGTTTCCCGCGATGGGCATCAGCTACAAGTATTTGAGCTCTGACTGGTTCATCAGGTTGTTTGCACAGGTTTCGACTGGTCATAGTAATTGATTGGTTTTATTTTGAAGGCACTCAAAGGAAAACCGCTTTCAATTAACAAAGATTACCTAGCAAAAACAAATCTTAAGCCTTTATACCGGAAATACATCAACAAGCGCGCTAACCTCCTTGACAAACTGATCAACAGAGCCTCTCTTGAAGGAATCTTTCTTCTTCTTTGACGTCTCTGCTAATACAACTTCTTCGGTGGCAGCATCAGAGCCATACAACACTAAGTACACATTAGCTGAGGTGCCTGCTCCCATCATATCACTCGTGTATACTGTTATCTCATAAGGAACGTCTGCAAGAACGTCGATCAAACTTAAGCCATTAAGCATTTCATTAAAACATTTTCCACTTCTCCTTATATGCAATATCCTGCTAAATATCTAACTTCATGAGAGTAAAGTGAAAAAGTTCTCGCCGGATTGTTAAACAATATCTCATCAGCACCATAAGAAATAGATCAAAACAGTATGGAGAATAGGTTTGATGATACAAGTGTTAAAAGGATTCCCTGAATTTACTGAAAACAGCGAGAAAGTGAATTCATTAGGTGTTAAAAAAAAACAAAATAAATAGATTCTATCATTTTTTCCCCTTGCGCAGAATTTGAAGCTCAAAAAATTAGAAAAAAAATTCGAGTGAAACATAAACGTTTTAAAATAAAAAAAACCTGTCGAAGGGCGAAAAAAAAAATTCTTTCAGTTTTATTGCATTATCGAACTTAATGTCGGACTCATTATTCGTCTTTTATACAAGCTTGTCCAGTCGAAATCTTCTGTTTCTATGAATGATCACAAAGCCAGGAAACTAATAATCCTCGTTTACAAATTGAAAAAGGAGTGATACAGTCAACTCTCTCTTAACGGACACCTCTATAAAACGGACACCTAGAGTTGGTCCCTGCCTTTTTTTGCTCCCTTTATTTGACTCTCTATAAGACGGACACCTCTCTAAGACGGACAGCTAACGCCGGCCCCAAAGGTGTCCATCTTAGAGAGAGTTGGCTGTATTAGCCCCAGTAGGCCGTAAGATCGTTTGACTTACATGGTGTATAGCTTTCTTCTGCGTCCACACCAGGGACGAGCTCTCTTTCCAGTTGTCCGTCATCTTTGCCCTTATCCAGCCAGCGGCCACACGGGAAAACAAGCCGCTGACCAAGAGACGGGACGTCGATGATTACCTTGTCGAGAAACCAGCCAGCAAATCCACCCTTGTTATCATGGCCAATTCTACAAAAATGGCGTTAAGGAGATCATGATTAATACTCTCTTTTGTACTATCTTTTTCACTTATGAAAAACTTGAATAACCGCCGTCCGGTTAGCTCAATGGGATAAGCGCCGGTCTGCTGAGAGGGAGGCCGTAGGTTCAAACACCGGCCAGACCAACACTCAGGGTCTTTAAATAACTGAGGAGAAAGTCCTGCCTTTGTAATAACATCTGCAAACGGTTTGACTTTCTAGTCTTCTCGGATAAGGACGATAAACCGTAGGCCCCGTCTCACAAGCCCTTGCACATGTAATAAAAATCTGTGGGACGTTAAAGAACCCACACACTCTTCGTAAAGAGTAGGCCAGGGCAGCTAGTGCCCGGTGTAGTGGTCTATCTCACTTTTACACTCATGTAAGGGGGAATCATTACTCATTCCTTCATTACTTGTAAACTGCACCTTAAGCAGTCTGGCAAAGTCCCCCAACCAGTGTTGTAAATTATCCCTGAAAAGCCCTGGGGAGTGGATAATATGATATTTACATTTACATTTACACACTTTCAATAGATCACTGCAAAAGGAGGAAAAAGTAATTTGAAAAATATCCGACGACGATTTTAAATCTAATACATGTTTCTATAATTGCTATTTGCCTACTGCTGTCTGGAACTTTTGAAGACAAGGTACTAAAAAAACATTCTTCATTCCCATTTTGGCTTACCACAACATTGCAACAGCTCAAAAGCCGATTCTTTTAAATTCTAGCAGACCATTTTATTAAGTATATACGTTAACAGGTTATTTGACTAGCACTCTCTCCCTCGCCAGAAGAAATACAAGATTTCTCCCCCACAAGTTTCAGCCATTGCAACTTAAATCGTAGTTCTCTGAGCCCATCCTTTGATCAAGGAAACGACTGCTTATCCCGCTAAATAAAGTAGCGAGACTCCAGTTCACGAAAATAATCTCCAAACTCGCAATTATTACCTGATCTTTTGTACTTCTCCAACTAAGGCGTCGATTGTGAACACATCTGTTTGTCCACGCTCAAACTTATTTTTGAACGTACGTGACGTTTTCAAAGGGACTTTACCTGCAAAAGAAAGGTTCATCTCATTACAAGACGCATACAACAAACCAAGGGAAACTCTAAACGCAAAACTATTTACTTTAAAAACTCACCAGTATCGTCCTCTTCTCCAAATAAGATGATATACACATTTGCGTTGGTCCCCGCTCCTCTGACGTCACCAGTGACAACTGATACTTCATACGTGTTCATGCGGGCTGTAAAGCATTTGAAAAAAAAAGCACCATTAGAACTAAATAAGTACGAAGCGCTTGCATGAAGTTGTGCTCAGAACAAAATAGGGAAATACAAATCAGCCAGTTGTTTGGTGTACTTAAAACGAAAAGCGCCTTGTTAAGAAACGCTGCAGTTGTTCTTGGTCTACCAGAAGCACTACCCAGGTATCGGTAGTGGCACGTCATCAGTATGGAATTTCTGCGCTCGTTCATGGAACGTCATGTCGCGTGGAAACCGTTGGTGGCATCCCGAAATAACGGCTGTTTTCTCAGCCTAATCATGGCGATACTGCAAAGTCAGGGTCGAACGCATGTATGATACAATGTATAGAGTTTAAATAAAGCAGAAAACGTGAATAAGAAAACCTGGTATAGGCAGTTTATAAATTGAAGATGATCACAGCAGGTGGTTGTTTCGATCATCAAAACTGCTGTTTGGGATTCACGCCAGCGAATGCTGGGAAAAAGAAGCGTCGCGTCGATTTTAACTGCAGTTGTTAACTCATCACATTAAAGGAATATCATATGAAGATACAAGCCCGGAGACAGTGCGCAAAAATGCATTCAACCAAACATGTCAGCCGTATTCCCTTGTAACAACTGCTAACCAACCTTTTGCCTCCAGATCAACTCCATCAACATTAGATACAACGCTGGCTTTCCTGGACAGAGATCTCTTTCTTTGTAACTGCATAGCTCGATCGTCAACTGCGCCAAGTTCACGGCAGATCTGCCCGTCATCTTCACTGGTTGCAAGCCAACGATTACACGGAAACACATAATTCTCTTCTGCTAGTTTGTCGTTTATCTCAATTCTGTCCAGGTGCCAGGCGGGCTTCAATCCACTGTTGTCGTGCCAAACTTTGACTTTGCTGATTCTACCAATATTTATACAGTTGAAGGAAAAGATATCTTCCTATGAACCAAAGCCGGAAAAAAAATCAAATAATGAACAGCACGGTAAGATACTCTGTTTCTGAGGTACGGGTATGGGTAAATAAACCATAGCCAAAGGCTTCTAAACCCGGGGAAACGCTTGGTAAACTACCAGGTAAAGCGATCAGAAATGAACAAAACTTTATTTTTCTCTCGACAATATAAATAGAAGAAGGTTAGTGGGCCGAGAATATCTGAAACAAATCATTAAATCCAACACCACAACTTTGAAAAATCCCACCGGGCCGGAGGCCACCAAGTGGCTGTTTACAAGCATGAGCGAGAGGTTGAACTTGAGATTGCAAAGAAATAAACCCAGCTGATGGTCAGGGCGAGACCCAAACCCAGGACCTCCGCATTGCGAAAGCCGCGATGCGCTCTCAACAGTCGGCCACTTTAACTCTCCAACCTTCCCCAATCATTTGGCCGTCGCAGGATTAGCTCAGTCGGTAAAGCCCTTGCTGTAGAGCGGGAGGTCGTGGGTTCGATAATAATAAAATATAAAATAAATGAGAAATGTAGGTGCTGCCTCTTGCCCTGGTTCGAATGATCAAGTACAATGGCGGTCCCGTCTCCAGGACTAACGTTTAATAGTGTCTTCAGTTAGTACATTTCGTGCTCAAAAATATTGCCTTTTTTGTTTTTGATTATTTTACCTTCCTACTAAGACACAATGCTGTAACTTCGGGCCTCTGAAAAGCAATGTATTTCTCAATTTTGGAAAACACATATAAATGTCTTTGGCATTGCGACAGGTTCTCCCACCAAGTCATGCTGAAATTTGCTTTACATCTTCTTTGACACCTCTACTTATTTCAGATAAAACAACTCCAGAATAAAAGAAACTAGTTTGCCCTTTGTTTCCGTGCATAATTTACGAGTAAAAAGTGCAGTTCTTACATTATTTCTTTCAAACTTGTCCATGTGGGTCTCTGACTTTTCCAGTTTTTGTTCCCCTGTATCACCATGTTCGCCATACACGCAGATAAAAACGTTAGAATTTGTTCCAGCATTAGAAACATCGCCAGTAAATACGTGTACTCGGTATGTGTTCTCTAAAATAATAAAAAATGCTTGAGTTAGTCACAACTTTTTGCAAACTTATGTTTCGACCGCACCTATCAACAGCTACAGTTTGCTGAACGCAGCTTAACGTTTGCTGACATAAACTCGTGCCATTTGAGCCACTGACACCCTTCTAAAAACGAGCGCCGGCTCAGCTCTGTCCCAAAGAGCCTGTTGATGAGAAGTTCGACAGCTACTTAATATTACAATCCCACAGATATAGCTGATTTAATGAAGATTGCCTTGGGCATTGGGAATTGCACTTTGGAAAGCTATTGTTTGGCCGTCACTTTGGCAAAAAATTGCAGTTAGTTCCCTTTGCCCAAAAGCCCAAAGTCCAATTGTCATTGACCAATAGCCAAAGCGAATTAAACTTATACCTGCTAGTGATCTTCGCCTTGGCTTTCCACTCGCATCAACTGGTACCAGCTCCCTCACGATCTGGCCGTCGTCCTCATCACGTGCAAGCCAGCGGTTGCATACAAAAAGATAATTGAACTCGTCACCATCACCCATCTCTTCAACTTCTGCAGCCTGGGATGTTCTGCGCTTCTTGCGAGGTTCTTTTTCCTCAGGCTTCACGCGACGAATTTCAACCTTCGCGAAAATGAAAAATGCGAGTTGAAATAAGAAGCAAAATTAATTAATTCAAATATTTTAGCCTGCGATCAACCTCTCCCCTTGGAAAATGCAAGATTCACGCGCGAGTGAAAGACAAGAGAGGGTTTGCTTGTAGCCTGCGTAAGGGCACCGTAAAACGGGCAGAAAAAAGCGTGCATCTTGTTTTGCAATTTTGTTGCCATACGAGTTGAATAGCGATGTTGCGCAACATGGCTCCTCAAATCGTTTTGCAACAATGTTGCAAAACAAGTTGCACTTTTTTGTTGCACGTTTCACTGTAACTTTTAATTCGATCGGAAACGCTTGCGTAGCAGGCTGGCTGCTTGCAGGCTAGAAGATTTCAAATAACTTATCTCAAGACGTAAAAAAATTATAATTGGTTCAAACAGGCTATGTATTTTAAGTTTTTCATACTACTATCAGGAATATTGTTACCTTGTCCAGGAACCAGGCTGAACCCATTCCGTTGTTGTCATGTCCAATCCTAATTTTTAAGAGCGGTCCAACATCTTCATTCTCTACCTGTCAATTTAAAGGAATCTTTCAACAGGGGTCTACCGCTAATAATACCAAGATACGCTGCTGTTATACCGCTCAAATCATCCCACACCCCCTTTTATGTGTAAAATATTTATCTTGACCAATCCAATCAATAACCAGAGTATAATACCATCAACTGACGTGATACAACTCACTTTAACTCCGAAGATGACTACCGCACAGGTTGTCGAAACGTCAGTCACTGTCAACAACAACAGTCCTATTCAGGACTACGTTCACCCGGACGATCAAACTCAACCTACTTTTGATAAACTTTATAATAATAAATTTTAATTACATTATTTACCCTCGGCAGTTTCTATTGTACTAATGCCAGTGGGGCCGAGCAACTGCAAGTAATCTAAATCAAACATGACAGGCTTAAGAATCCCAACTGGCCGGAGGCAAACCAGTCGGCTAGTTACAAGCGTGGCCGAGAATTTGAACTCGGGACTACCATGAACAAATCCAGCTCAGAGTGGGACTTGAACTCGCCACGCTGCTTCCGTCTTCACTCCACAGAACGTCACAATAACGAGGAGAATTTACATTTGCTTCTAAAACTAGTCAAATCAACTACTGTTTACCTTAAACTTGTCTACTTGTGCTCTTTCAAAGTTGTCCGACTTGTTTCTCAGGTCAAACCGGTCTGACTTGCCGTTCTCACCATACATGACTAGAAACACATTAGCGTTCGTGCCAGCCCCTCTCACATCTCCAGTGTACACTGTCACTTCGTATGGGATCTCTACTCGCAAAAAATCGAGAAAATATAATCAACAGGTTAGTTAGTTGTAGTAACAATTTGACAGAACGATCTTGCTCCTTCGAACAAAGATAAGAGAAGTAATCAAAACTTGTTGCCGGCTGGATTAGCGGGCGAGTGCTGTTTTATGTAGGCGATCAGATTTGCAGAATGACATTATTCTAAGAGAGTACTTTCTAAGTTACCCTGCGAGCAAGTTCTCCATTTAGAGTGGCGAGCGAAGCGACCGGCGCGAGAGAGCACGTCTCCTCGTGCGTGCCGCTCGCTCCTAACTTCTCACTACACCCCCCAACTGGAAAGCTTGCTCGCAGGCTATTTCTGTGTGAATACTACATTGATGTAAGTCCTAGAGCGGGAACAAACAAAGTACAGTCGAACACTGTTAATACGGACACTGAGAGAGCCATAGAAGGTGTCCCTGTTTAAAGGGGTGTCCGCATTAAGCTGGTTGAATTTAAAGAAAACGTAGGGGCTTTCTTTCCCCAGGTACAAAGCAAATGGTCCGTAATAATGAGGTGTCCTTATTAAGAGGGGTTGGACTGTACTACCCAGCTCCTAATTCCTTCACAATGAAGTCTCCCTCTTAAGTTCTTTGTAATTAGATTCAAAAGTTTTTCAGTGTGCAGATGCAAGTTTTACGATTATAAAAGGAGAGTAGCCCTAGAATGGAAATTAAGTTTTACCCTGAAACTATCTCACAATCTTTAATCTTTTTAAATTTCAATTCATTTTATGACATGGTGAAGAATCATAAAGAAAGAAAAGAAAGAAACCGGTTAGTTCTCAATAAATAACAGTATACAAATAAATAACAAAAAAAAAGTCATTACTTGGATTAGTATGAGTTTGCTGTCCAGGGTACAATTCCCGCTCAATCTTCCCATCATCCTCATCGTTAGCTAGCCAGCGGTGACAAGGAAAAACCACTTTATCACCACGTGACGGAACATCCACAGTGACGTCATCAAGAAACCACCCTGCACTTGTTCCCTTATTATCGTGTGAGATGCGTAGCATTTCAATCTAAGGAAAAAATACAGAGCAGAGTGTCAGGCTGCTTTTTTTTGTAGTATTTCAATTTTTTTCGTTCCAAAAGGAAAGAATACAGTCAAACCTATACGAAACATTCACCCTCCTTTAAGCGGTCACCTATCAACGTCGCAGAAATCACTTTCCTTAGAGAGGCGGTGTCACAGTTGTCTGGTTGAACTTTGTTTCTCCTTTTACATCTGCTGTGTTATTTATACCTTCTTTTCAAATTTTGAGCAGTTATTTTTATGTTTCACTCAGTTTAGTAGCGGTTCCCTCCGTTGGAATTCTCAGCGATAATTTTCGTGAACAGCTACTTTAACCGTCACTCATCAACCTGACAGAAATCATTCGCCTTAATTTCAGTTAAATGACTTCTATAAAGCGGTCGCGCGCAGTTTTCTTAGGTCCCACTCCCAACGAGTCATTATTTATTGACTTCACCCCTACTAACGGTCGCTTACTTAAGACGCACCATCAGTACATGGCGTGCTATTTATTTTCTTTTGGAACAAGAAGAGGTTGAAACTCTTCTAAGGTTGAGAAAGATGTTTTATCAGTCAGTGAAACAAGTGGCTCGGAAGAAAAATCCAAGTGCACCCAATAAGAGTCCAATGCATAACCTTCCGGTTACTAGTTCAGATGCTCTACCACTAAGCTACAGGAGAATGGTGGGAGCTGAGCCCGGAGCGGTGGGGGGGGGGGGGAGGGGAGGGGGAGAGAACAAAATTAGACTATTTTAAAAACGTCGTTACACATGTGGACCGCATACCGCGAAAATTCACACCCTGTTTAAGGCTTCGGGTCTGAAAAGACACCCTCCTCAAGACGCTTAATAGTGAAATTATATACCCTGTTTAAGACTCAAGACCCTGAAAACCATACCCTGTGGGAGCTGAGGCCGAGCCTTTTCACTTCCACCGCGCCGTCTGTGTCCCTGACTGAAAAATCATCTTTCTCATGTATTCACTATGGAGGTTATTTTGTCGTTTGAAGGACATTTCTCCAGGTCACCGTCATATTTTCTCGACTAACTATTACGCTGGTCAACGCTGAATTAAACGGTTCTGCAAGGGGCACCACTTACCCTTTAAGTCCCAATATTCACATACAAATTCTCTAAACTGATTTCCTTATATATCGTTTGAGAATTGGAAAAAAGATCAAACCATTTTCCCCTTGGTGATCATTTTATTAACTCCTCCTTGATTATATATTGAAATCGTTAGGAGAAAACTGATGTTAATCACTATTTGGACTTAAAAAGTAAATGCAGGTAAGAGGGTACTGAGAACACGGCAGAGAAATATGATCTATTCATGATTCATCTCTACGCGATTTGCTAATACCAAGTACCAGGACTAACCTTTCCGATGTCCACGGCCTCAAGAACAAACTGATCAGTCCTGCCTCGTTCAAACTTGTTTTTCGTGTTTTCGGCACTTCGAAGCTGTAATTTCCCAGTGTCGCCTTTATCACCGTAAATTTGGACTAAAACATTGGCGTCCGTGCCCGCTCCACGCACATCACCTGTCTTCACTGACACCAGGTACGATGTGGCTAAAAACAAACAAGACAACATTCAGCTACAACAAATGCCAGCACTTTATCTCTCGTGACACACATTGAGCAAAAGTGTTAGGATCAGGGATTGCCTTCTACTAACCATTAAACCAGTTATTGATTTTAGGTCCCAGTAAAGTGCAGATAACAAGACGGAGCTCGAGCAAGCTGTCATTGCCGTTGCCGTCGGAGTCATCTTCGCGTAAAAAAAAGTTCCTTCGCAAGCTATCACTCAGGGGAAGTATAATTTATAAAAACGGCTATAAAATGTCTGAAGACATCAACACGCGTCCCGCGCTGCAAAGAGAGACGTCCCAAGTGGAACAAACACGTCAACGTCAATATACGGTACAAGTTTTAACTGACAAAGCACGAAAAAAGCAAAAAACAGAGGCGATAAAGTGCAAGGAGAGAATTGGATCAACAAAACGTACTATTGAGCAAACTTGTGCCACCCAGAGGAAGTTCTCTCACAATCAGTCCATCATCCTCGTCCTTTGCCAGCCACCTGGAAAACAAGCAAACTCAAGATCTACATGGTGATGATAATTCGTTTTCAATGGACCGCTCAGGGCCTATATCTTTTTACGTACGAAAACTACCTCTAACCCTTACCTAGTTTGAATGGTTACATTTCACTTTGCACCTTCTTATATTTCTGACCTTTTGAATTTTAAAACATACTCTAGGTCATTGCGTTCTTCATGTAAAGAATATTTAGTGGTTCCAAGAAGCAGATTGAAAACATATGGAGACAGAGCTTTCTCTATTGCAGGGCCTAAATTGTGGAACGATTTACCTCTAGAGATTAGGAAATGTGCTTCAGTGGCAACTTTTAAGCAATCCCTTAAAACTTTTTTATTTAAGTTAGCATATAGGTTATGAGATTTCTTTTGTTTTAAGATGTTTTTGATTTATATAGTAGATAACTTAGGCTATATTTGAATTATATTGTATATTGTAGATATTTTATAATTTAGATTTTTTTTATATATATATATATATTCTTTTTTGTAATTAGGTAGCGCTTTGGACAATTATTGGATTTTAGCGCTACATAAATAAAATTATTATTATTATTATTATTATTATTATTATTATTATTATTATTATTATTATTATTATTATTATTATTATTTCGGTTTCTCGCTTATGATTTGGGTAAGGAGACAAAGCAAATTGACAATCAAACTACGTTGAAAACACTTCAACCTGAAATTCATTTTGAACTACAACATACATATCAGAGGTGTGAAACAGAAGGAGGCAAAGAAATGAACATGAACTATCGAAGACAATCTCATAACTTATAAGCCGGAAAATAAACAAACAAGAAGTAGCGTATTATGCCTTTATATTGTGAATTTTCCAAACCTGTTACAAGGGAACACATATTCCTTGGTATTGTCTTCAGGGTCCTTTATCACAACTTTGTCTAAGAACCAGCCTGCTCCGGCCCCGGAGGAATCATGACCCACACGGACCTTCTGAAGCCCTTTTAATGATACTGCCTCAATAAGAAATTCATCTACCTACAGCAAAGGAAACCTTTCACTTTAAGCACAATGAACTGGTTGATTAGAATTAAAAAGGGTCTTACTAGAACAAAGGTGGATAGGAAGGTACCCTGGAGCAATATGATACGGACATCTTTATGGACAGTTCTCCTGACGCCGCAGAAACACTGTAGTTCACATATCCCCACCTCTAAAATACGGACACTTGAGTCTGTCCCTTGGGTGTCCGTGTTAGGGAGGTTTGACTGCATGTTGCCAAGTAAAAAAACCCACTGCAGGTCAAATAGCTCTGTGGCAAAGCACCACCGTTTTCGAAGCTCCTCACAGATACAACACTCATTGGGCACGTTACATAAAACAACTGAAATGGGAGTCCTGTGACAACAAGACAAACTTGACGCACGGTTTCAACATTTTTTGATTAACGAATGCTGCAGCCCTTACTGTTCAGCAACTTTCAACATGTTGAATGAACTAGCCCTCATCCCGTTCTTTTCCCTTTTAGCCTTCCGTCCACACAAAAACGGCGATTTCGGGCACCAAAATACGGAGGTTTTTTGAAAACGGTCCCCTGAGTGAAAATTCTTGAAAACGCCGGGTTGTCGTTTTCGTGAAGAAGGACCAAAACGGAGGTTTCGAAAATGATGTTGTCATACATCATATTGCGCAAGCTCTGTAAGGTTCGCTATCGTATTATGTTCGTGTGGATGGCCTAAAACGGTTTGAATAAGCTACGAGTGGATGCGTACTTTTTCAAAAGAACGGAGAAAAAACTCTCCGTCTTTTAAAAAATCCGGATACCTGTAGACTAGGCCCTACTAAACATGACACGATACTCCATTCAACATTTGTTAAACAACAGCTGCAACATTTGTTATAACATTATCATTGTTATAAAGCTGGAAATTTTTTCCCAACAGCGCCTGCTCTCGTTGGTTACTTCGAGGTCACATGACATCTATCAATGAAACTGTTCCCAGACAAAATCTCTGAGAGAGCAACATTGCAAATTTATGCACTGTTACCCGCTAATGTTGATCGACGACCGCCGTTATAGCGAGGTTTAATGAATTTCCAGCTTCAAAATTTCCAGATATATAAAGAATTTCTTTAATACTGGTCCCTTGGGAAACATTCAGTTTTTCCCCTCGAATCTCAATGTTTCCCTCAGTTCCGCCTAGGGAAACATGAAGATTCTCGGCAAACAAAATTAACTGTTTCCCTCAGGACCAGTCATTAAGTGTTATTATTATTACACAGATAAGATGTGGTCGATCGTCTACCAAACTTACCTGGTTTCTCTCAAACTTATCCCTGTTACTTTTGGACTCCTTTAAAGGTCGATCCCCGGTATCTCCCAACTCTCCAAATATATTGAGGAATATATTTGCATTAGTACCGGCGCCACGTTTGTCTCCAGTGTGCACGAACACTTGGTACACATGGACTGAGAAACAAGAAAACAACACAGGGGGGAATCAGTTTACACTTTTCACGCAGTGTTACGCATAGAACCGTTACACCCTGACAAGTTTTTCACATCTTATGTCTGGGCAGAAGTATGTTGAAGCGTTTAAAATTGCCTTCTCTGCTTAGAACTTAGTGACTGCTAGACATTGCCCTAAATGTTACGATAGAAACCTCTGGAAACTTAAGAAAAGTCTAAAATCTTAAGCGCACGCCAACTTTCGTCAATAAATTGAACTAGGCCTGTACCAAAGCCCTCACTCCAACCCTCGACGATTTTCAATTGTTTTATTTACTTTTATTCTTAGTTTGGTTTACCTGGTAGCGGTTCTCTTCCCTGAATAATGGCCGGGAGTTCCCGGATAATCTGGTGATCCTCCTCGCTCTTGGAGAGCCAGCGGTTGCACTTGAAAGAACACTTGATACTTGACCGAGCGTTTTCCATTTGAATCTAAGAATCACATCAAACGGGTATTTTTCAAATCACCTACTGCCACTCAACAGTGCAGTTTTCTTTGGCAAATACTGATAAAACGAGAGGCAATATCAATCGCTCGTATTCCACGGATGTTTAGAGCATCACCTGTTGACTATGAGCCTTTTTTCTCCTCGACTTGTCCCCCACCCCACCTCGCTCCAAACTGTTCTCTTAACAGCACTCTTTGCCTCAGCGTGTTAGTTGACTATTTTTAGAACAAGTAACGTTGCTAAACAGTTAAATCGTAAATACCACGTTTTAATCTGGTGTATGTGTGTAAAGGTACAAAGTCAGATAAAATAATTCCCTGGAAAGCCTGAAAGCGACAAATGATATGAAACAGGTGAACTGAAGAGGACGTGGATTCATAGCATAAGGGTTGCACGCCTCCTGCACTGCAGAAATTTGCAGAAATTCAATGGGGAGATCACTATGGAATTTTGCTGCGCGAGGTAACCAACGGCAAAGCAAGAATGAAAATATATAGCACCTTCCCCTTACGTCGGCAGTTATTTCTTCTAGCCTGCAAACAAGCGTCCCGCACCCTTCCCTACCACCTACCACCCATCAGAGAACGTGCTCGCAGACTGATTTCTTCGAGCCAAATGTAATTTTTGGACAAATTAAGCTGAATTTAATGAATGAGGTTATCGTTACTTGTAGGTGTGGCGTGGTAATGAATATCGCAAACAGAAAGAAAATGAACATCTCGCGAATATATGTATCAGGTACCTCTGCAATTCACAGAGGATGAAAGGAGCATTTTTTTATTGCTTAGTATTAAATGTACCAGGCCTTGACACTTACTTTTGACATAACTTGCCAGAAAGCAGAAATGTCCTTTCCAGAATTGAAGAAAGCAGATTTGTTACTTGCCATAATCATAATCAAATTTTCCAAGCAGAGCATTAGTGTTTCAGAGCATTAGTGATTCATTTTTCATTGAAATTGGGGCACCTTGCTCTTGGGCCATTGTTTCACCCCTTTATCACAAAATCACTCTGACGAAGAGAAACAGAAAACTAAGCCGGGATGTGATACAGTGTGACAATTCCAGCTTTTCTTGTGCTTACCTTTTCCAAGTGCCAGTCTGAAAAAGGCTTTGAATCATCGTGACGGATCCTGAGTTTATATGGTTTGCCAACGCTGGTGAGTTCAAGCTAACAGTGCCAAAAATGGACATAGAAATCATTAACACGAAGAAGACATGGAGAACCCATATAAAACAACTTCGTTACGTCCTGCAATAACGTTTGTCGTACGGTCATGACAATTTTCCGATGTGATTGAATGGGATCGTTATGGATGGGATCATAACGCAGTTAGTATATGTCCCAGAATCCATTTTACTAAGACAAATACTTTTTGCTTGCTTTATATTGGGAGGCCAAGTGAACATCTTTTTTTTTTTTCGTGAAAACCATCCATGAAAAGGTTTTGCTAGCAATGGGTGAGCGAAAGCTGCTCGTCTTCCGGCTATAAACTGTCCTCTCAGTGGGCGGTTACGAGACCGCCCGTGAAATCACCGCATAGAATTTCAGTTCTTTGGAAGAAATAAAGGTTTGTTCCCAATGATGTTGTTAGACATGTCACGCTGTAGCTCTCTCGGCCATCGTTTCGCGCTCTCCATTTTTCCTAAAGGTCTGTAAATAAATGCTTTGCATGAACAAACGTACGTGACATACCTTAAACTTGTCCAGTTGTCCTTGTTCAAAGTTATCCGTTGCGTTACCAATCGGTACCTCATCAGTTTTTCCTTTGTCTCCATACATTGTCACAAACACATTAGCGTCGGTACCAGCACCCCGCATGTCACTCGTCCACACCCAAACATTCCATACAGTTTCTACAACGAACAAACGACATCTTAAAACCAATGAGAAGTAGACGCCGTAGAGAGCAAGGTAAACTTTCTTACAAGTTAACTTTGGGAATGTAACTTAGGATTGACCATTTTGAGGCTGCAAAAAGTCTCTCCACGCAACTGTAATTTTTTCTTTACGGCCTATGAAAATGTTTTAAAGTTAACGTTTAAACGTTATTATATATTCACTGAAAACAAAGGAAAATAACAACTTCAACAAAGGGTACATTGTGGTACAACAAATATTTGTAGCATGTAACCTGCTACACACAAACTGCAACCTGAAACTAAACATCTTTATATTGCTTACCTCACTTTCTTTCGCAGAAATTTTCAGAAATCATAAACGACTGAACCGTAGTTTAAAGCAAAATGAAAACGGGGAATGGAATCAACAGAACGAAATAAAATTGTAAACATACTTGGCCTTCTCTTGAGTCTCATGTCCTCGGATTCGTAAAGATCTCTCTCAATTAACTGGTCTCCTTCATCGTCTGCCAACCACTTCTGACACAAAAATATCTGTTGGTGTCCACTGCTAGGGCAGTCAACTACCACCTAGGAATAAAAATGAACAAGTATGTCCGCCATCTTTACTGACCCTTAATTTGAAACACTAAATATCGCAAGTCCAACCCCAACCCCTCCCCTTCCACTATACAGAACAAGTTCACACCCCAGAAAGCACCTAAAATACTCCTGTCATTGTAAACATAGCAACTGAACCACCAGATCTCATACCACGCCATATAATTTCGCATTAAGATCATTGCGGTTACGTTTCTCATCAGTTCGCATACTTTAGGAATCAGAGCCACAAAACGTGAAACGGAAAAAAAGTTCAGTATTATAATGAACCAAAAGAGTAGACAAGTTAACCAAAGTGGAGGCCAAGTAGGCACGAAGGCGAGGTAAGTGGTGACCTCAGATCACGTGAGTAGTAAAAATCATGAGTGATAACTTGACAGTTTACCTTCTCGCAGTACCACCCTGCACCAAGTCCACTGTTATCATGACCAATTGTCAAGTGATGTAAGGGACTCAACATGTCCGTTGTTTCAACAGTGAATATGTCTGTTCTTCCTCTCTCAAAATTGTCTTTTTTCTCGTTCTGTAACCAGAGTTTACCGCTGTTGTTTTCTCCGTCTTCTCCTCCATGAAGTATCACGTACACGCGTGCGTTAGTCGAAGCATTTCTGACATCTCCGGTGGTGACATGAATATGATATGGGATTCCTATTGGAAATAAATAGGGATCGTGAATATAAATTTCAACGTCAGACACTCTTAACACTGGGCATTCCCCGCCTAGTAACGTGCTTTTGGAGGACTCTCAGGCTGCATCTATATCAGGGTTTCACGCTCCAGTTACAAAGCAAACACATGACACGTCACGGAACAGGGAACTAGGTTCAAGAGTAGTGCGCAACAATAAGATGTAAATTCTCGAGTCAATACCCTTATTTCAGAATCTATTTTAGACCTTAAGCCCGCCAACGAAGGTATAGCTTCCCCTGCACACGTTCTTTTGGCTCGTCATGCAATACTCCCCAATCCTTCCTCCCCCTCCTCTCCGTGGGGTAGGAACGCGTGACAAACCCCTAAGGACATCTGCGTGGGAGGCTAACGGAGCTACGGTTCTCGACAGATGGCAAAAATCAAAAGGATCAAGCGTGATCCTGTTCCACAGTTGTACCAAAACGTAACGAGGATTGGTTTGAAGCCAACAAGACTGTGCCTGAATAATTACCTTTATCAACAACCATGTCCTCATCTTTAGTATCTCCTCTGATCAGTTCACGTGAAATCTGACCATCATCTTCAGTTCTTGATAACCATCGTCGGCATGGGAAGTCAACTGCCTCACCCGTCTTAGGGTCTTCAACAGTTACCTAAAACAAGTTTACAAGAAACGATTTGATAAATGAACAAACATTGTTTACAGTTGTTCGTGTACCGTGTGTGACGTTTCTTTTCTGAAACCAGTTACATATCGTAAAATTCCGAAAACAAACCGCCGGGGGTTATATTTTTTCAAAAGCCCTTTTTGAGGGGGTTATTTTTTGAGGGGCTTATGTTCGGAGGGGATTATCTACGGAGGGAAATTTGCGTTTCAAAATCGATTGGGCTAGCCTTATGGTTGGTAGTAAATTTACCGTTTTTGCTTTGTTTTACTTTGATTTGAGGGCAATTTTCCAAGTACAAACCCCCGGGGGGGGGGGGGGGGGCTTATATTTAAAGCGTTACCGGTTTGGGGAGCTTTTATTTGGAGGGGCTAATACATGGAAGGGCTTATTTTCGGAATCTTACCGTATATCACGTCAACGGTTAGTTTTATTTTGTGTTTAACCAAAAGCCTTTCATTTAAGTCCAATGCTATAGATGAAGTAACTTGCATGATATACAGCTCGCAACTAAGTTACATTTCATAAATAGGTCGTGAGATGAATTTATTTACATGTTGTGGTTAAATTTTATCCTGATTTAAATTTAATTTCTCTTCGTTTTTGGGCGAAGTAATGTATGCTGGTCAGTTTGAAACAAAAGACAACAAAATTTGAACAAAGAGTAACATTGAAACAAAGCATAAAGAGGAGCCTCAATATAACGAACCCGTATACACGTAGTCTTGGGTACAACGAACAATTTTGTTTACCCCCAGTAACAGTAAAATATGTGGAAAAAACGGAGTTATAACGGAACCTCGTTATAGAGAACAAATTTAGCCAGTCTTGGCCATTCATTATATCGAGGTTGCACCGTAATTCAATAAAGGCTGCTCTGCCAATTGGTCATTGACAATTGGGTAATGGGTATTTGGGCATACAGAACTCACTGTAATACTTTGCTTGAGTGACCGCTTCCCAGTTCGCAATTGCTCAATACTCAAAGCAACCTTTATAGAATCAGGTAAATACACTGTTTAGTCGCCCTTCGTGTATCCATAACGTTTTCAAGAAGCCAAAACGTGCATAAAGTAATACATCAGACTTGCCTTGTTTAGAAACCAGCCAGGACCAAGACCACTGTTGTCGTGTCCAATTCTTATCTTGGTCAGTCGTCCAAGATATGTTCCACAGATTACCTTGAAAGAATCTTTCCTAGAAAAATGAATCCACACAATAAGAAACAGTTATACAATTCTCAAGTTTCACCCCAACTTTCTGGTGGCGGACAAACTGTAGATAAAAAAAAAAGATCTGTTTTAGCCTTAAAATGGGGACGTTTCGGTGAGTAAAATACAGTGCTATTTTGGGGGGATCTATTAAATTTGGCCGCCTTAATCATAAAGACGTTCATAGGTCTTCATAGTGCGTTCCTTCCTGACGAACTATCTAAGAACGTCTCCTAATATAGTCCAGCTGGTCTTACCTTGGGCTGATTTGGACCCAAAAGTTAAAATGTGTCCCAGCGTGCGCTGGAAAAGGCATTTCATGGGGCTGTTTTGGCTTAAATTGTGCTCAAATGGCTCCAGAAGGGGCTGAATCAGACTTTTAGCCTGCGGGGCTAAATTGACACTTTGGGGCTGAAAAGTGATCTTTTAAATTTGCAACGTTTTTGAAATTCCCCAGTATATAACAATGCAAGCATATAGTATGAAGGTATAATCTATCCAAACTTACTTTGCACGCTCAAAATTATTCCTGGCGTTCTCCAACTTCTTCTCTCCTGAGTCACCTTCTTCTCCAAATATTGTAATGACTACATTTGCGTCAGTCCCAGCCCCTCTCTTGTCACCAGTGAATGTGTGAACCAGGTAAGGATGGCCTGGAAAAGAAGCAATGAACTCACTTCTAAAGTCGGAACACACTGGGCGACAAATTGTTGCTACGCAACACAGGGACTGGTCGTAGCCTGACGATATTTGACGTTCATCACCAAACTGTTCCAAGTAACCTGATAAGTATGCTCAAGCTAACGACCGATGTACATAGCTATAGAACCAGGTCCGCATCAAACCAACATTATTATGATCGATGTATATGAAATAAATCATATATGAACTGCGGAAATGAAAATCAATTTATGCAACTGCGTAAGAAGCCTGAAAAAAAAAAATTCAGGACTTCAACGGGGTTTGAACCCGTGACCTGCGATCAAAACCCGTTGAAGTCCCGAATTTTTTTCAGGCTTCTTACACAATTGCATAAATTGCGTTCACAACTGCTCTGCTGAAACAAACTTTTGCGTTATAAGACGAATTTTCTTCCAGAGGAAACGAAATTTCGCACTGATGCTTCGTCCCAAGCCATCAACTATCACTACGATTTTCTGCTGAGCTTACGAAATTTAGCTGTCACGAAGCTGACAAATACGCCGAAATATTGCTGCGAATTATTTCGCCACCTTTCGCCGAAAACGCAAACTATTTAAAAACGCCGAAAGTTTGCCTAAATTACTCTTGCAAAGTTCTCCTCTATTGAAAAGATCTTTCTTATTATTCGCCACCTTAGAAATGAGAAGGGGCTTGGACTTGGGCAAAGACGTCTGGTACGGTTACGACGGACAGGGGAAAAAAGGGACATTAGAGAGTTTTAGATCCGAGTTTACCGCGAACCTCTAACCGCTGGAGGTCACGTGATAAGTGTTTCGCGTCATGTTTGAGGTTTACGACGTGCGTTTTCAACGTGGGGAGATAGGTTTTCACGTGTGTCATTTACCTGAAAGCTTTTAGCGTATAATTCTTGTTTTATCCCACGTAATGATACAAAAATCTTGTGGAGCAAGTCTTTATCCATTAACAGAGGCACAAATTCGGGCGAAATGCTAAATTTGATAAATCCTATTGGATCTTGAAAACAAGTGTCATCATGGCTGCTGATTCAAAATGGCGGCCATAAAATTGCAAGAAGAACTAATGTAAGAATTTAGAGCTCTTTGCTGCTAGATAACCCAGTGTTACCGTAAATTTCTCTTATTTTCACTGATTGATTTTTCTTCTATTTCTAAATGAAAAAAAAAAACAGAATCCACTTCTTTAATCCACCGCCAATCTAAATCGAATTATGACTGAATGTCGAACCGCAAACGGGTAATCGCAAACCGCGGTTAGATGTTCGCGGTAAACTCCGATTTAAAATTCTCTATTAAGATCCAACGACGTGACGGAAAAGAGAACGTCGCTTTAAAAGTGAATTTGCATTCTCTCAGTCTTTGTCGCAATTATTCCTACCCACTTACTTTGTCAAGTGTAAGCAAACTCTCCTGAAGTTGAATTCAAAGGGGGCCATATCCAAGTTCAGGAAGAGAAAAAAAAATCGTCGTTGCTTGTTTCCGTTCTTCATAAAACACGAAATTGGATTCTCACGTTCTAGTCGTGCAAAAAGGGCAATGTACAATGTAGAAATGTACAAAAAAGTGAGATGCACGTACAAAGTTGTCGTTTTGCTCATTAAATCTATTGTTTTTTAGAGGTTCTCGTTGCCGTCGCGTCGTTGGATCTTAAAGTCCCTAATAGCTGACCCGTGTGTCCCCAGCAACGATCCCAGAATTAACTGCGGGACACATTTCGGCTCCAGTTCCCTTCGCGTTTCTAAAGAGGCCAATAATTCGGTCGTTTTAGATTTAAATTAATGACCTTCAAAAGCAGCTGAGGAGTCAGTTGTTGCTGTCAGTTGTCGCACTATTAGCCCATCTCCTTCATCTTTGGCTAGCCACTGGTTACATGGAAAGTAGAACTTCCGATCTTCTCTTTCACGACAATACACTATTATCTGAAAAGAAGCACATTATATTTTAGACTGATTTTCGTTTGACCGTGAACAATGGCTTTCCCAAGTGTTCACGAATTGTTCTATAAGCATGTATTTAAAATTAACCACACATCGTCTTGCCGTTTTTCTGCTAAGAAAACCCTGGCAGGGGAAAAGTGCCGTTCTCTGGAGTCCAAACTCAACTCAGTATTCGTTGCCCCAAATTATGGAAAACTGCTTTTGCTTTTTTAAGGGGGGTGCGCGGGGGAAGTGGGTGGGGAGATAAAGGGAGGGCGTGATCGCAGGTTAGCTTGGAATACGGTGAGTGTTTTCTAAAACAATCAAATTCGTTTGTTGCTGCTCGCGTACCTAGTTCATTCATATACCACTTTAAATCTCGCCTTAAGTTAGTAGAGCAAGAAAATTTTGCCCTCACTCTTGTTCGGATTTCAATAACACAGCTGACCATTGCAATGCTTTACATGGTAATGCGGATTCCGGAATCTGGAAAATTTTGCTTGCGGAATCCGGAATCCTGGACTTTGGAATCCAGAATTCAGCTCAAGGAATCGGGAATCCACAAAGTAAAATCCAGAATCCAAGACTGTCCTTGGATTACCTTACATTATTATTCATTCAAAATATTTCCCCGATTCTGATTGGCTAAAAGCACACGCATGATTCACCATAACCAGTTAATGATGACCAAATTTGGAAGAATTTTGTGTTTAACGAGGAAATGACGTCAAAACTGCAGCCCTCTACAGGTTAAGGCACCGTTACCGAGAAGACCTGATGCTAACTAATGGGGCGAAATTAACAACTTACCATATAAAAAATTTTTCAAGAATTAGCGCAAAGATATGAAACAGTATCCCCGCTAGTACTCGCGCCCTACCCGATTATGTAAAATTTAATGGACAATTAACGTGATCAGTTGTTGCATATTTTGGTACGGCAGAGTTGTCATCTTGACGCGCATACTAAACATAACAAAGTCTTTTATAATGCACCATCCAATTTAAAAATCAGGGCAGATGTTCTTGTCACTGATCTTCCTTGAGTAGTATGGCTCTTTTAACAAATAAACAAACAACAACCCAATTATAGGATTTCAATGCTTTGGGGGCATTTGTACGCTTTATCAATCTTTTTACACAAAATCGACAAGAATTAATGAACTTTGATTTCCATTATCAGAAAATCAATAACAACAGATTAAAAAAAACGACAATAACATTCAAACTGAAAGGAAAAAAATGGTCATGTGAAAACAGCGAAAACACTTTTCGCTCGCGCGCACTTATGTGATATTTGCACACATAAATCAATTATTCGTGACATTAATTTCTACTTTGGCCTGAAGTAGTATGCATTGCCTCGCGTTTGAAAATTTGCATTCTGTTTACGATCAACGGATTTATGTGGCAGGAAAACGTCGACACGTAGGAACAATCGGCAAGGCTTGAACTTGAACATTTATTCAATGTCCATGACAATTTAAACATTGAAACTGAAAGGAAAGAAATGATCTTGTGAAAACGGCGACATGCACTTATGTGATATTTACACAAATAAATCAATCATTCGTATCTTTAATTTCTGCTTAGGCCTGAAGTAGTATGCATTGCCTTGCCTTTAATCAGCGTGTATTTTTTGTTTTTGAAAATTTGTAGTCAGTTTAGGATCAACGGAGTTATGAGACTGGGAAACGTCGACACGTAGGGCCGCTTAAACATTTATTCGATATCCACGACAATTTAAAAGGATGGGCGTATGTCTGTCTTTTGTACTCCTCCGCTAGGAAGTCTTTCATCAAAATATGAAAAAGTAAAAATTAAAATATCGTTCTAATAAAGCCTTAAACTGCTGTTTAAAAATAAAATTGAGATCCAAGCTTTCGCTGATCGACGGCATCATCCCTATAGAACGATATTTTAATTTTTAAAAATGCAACTGAAGGACAACATGAACATATTATAAAAAGTAAAATAACACTTCAGAATAATCCAATCCATGTTTTCCGTTTTTTTTTTTCCACTTTATTCCTTCAATGGTTACATATATGACTTGCTCAAATATTAACTGGTCAGTGCTAGCAGAAACTGATAAACATTTGGGGCAAGGTATTGCAGAGGTATATAACGTATGATTCTTAGCAGGACAGATTAAATATACCACGTGTTCCATCGAACAAGGATATTGATTTTGCATCAACGTCTAGACCAAGGCATGACTATATAAAGTAATACACCATCCCTTTCGACACTTTAAGTCTGCTTCAAAAATGTTAAGGCAAACGAGTTTGCTTGAGAGCAGTGTAACCAACGATTGGCATTGTTTCGGATAAAGTTTTATCAGAATCAAAATAAACTTAATCCCTCGTTCGAAATTTTTCAATGCCTAGCTAATGAATAAAATATATACACAATTGCATGGTATCTTTCCGCCTCTTACGTAAGAAACTCTGCTAAATTAAGTAAACAGGAAAAACGGTTTTGTTCCTTGAAATGATGTTGTTTTTTCAAACCGCCGTGAAAGGTGATGTGTGCTGAAGTTTTAAATAAATCAGAAGACCATTGCTCACTTTAATCTTACATGCTGAGCTTAAGTTCTAGATTATTTAAATATAACCGAAAAAAAGGGGAAAAACGTCTTTCTATTCCTTTGAACACAACAATTTAAATGAATGGAGACTTTTGGAATCGGACTTTTGTTGTGCAATCTTTACTGTTCTTGCTGTAATTGATTTTGATATGTTGATGTTTTTGAAATCATAAACTGTCACAACCTCAGTAACCTTCTGACTGCTTGCCTAAAATCTTTTTTACGAATAGAGTATATAATAGGATTCCAGATCATGGTGGTGGCATAAATACCATGGACTGAAATTGTTACCTCTACGGATAGTTCTCCCCCGAACGTACGATAGCAAGCTGATACCCACAAAGGAAGATAACATAGAAGAAACGCTCCTGTAACGATTATGACATCTCTGGCTGCCTTTCCTTCTTTAAGCAACTTGATAAGTCTCTTCTGTGTTTTTCCAAGCGGGTTTCTCGGCTTTTCAGCTGAAGGCGCTTTGCAGTCCTGGGGCTGGCTCATGGTCGTCTCTGCATCTGATTGATGAGATCTTCGTTTGTTTTCTAGTGTTGTTCCTTGAAAGATGTAGAGGCCGCCAGTGTTTTCTTGATACACTCTGCTTTTTGGGCTTCCTTTTAACGTTTTCTGGGTTTTCTTAGTCTCCCTCTTTTGAAGTGGAATTGTTTTGCAGTCCACACTGTCATCTTCGTGAGGCTGTTTCTCCTGGCTAGTTGTTTGTTGAGGCGAAACATGTTCTACGATGTGAACCTCGAACCAACTGTTTTGGTCATTCGGAGACGAATTCGTCGGTTGTAGTGTTGAGTTGAATCCTCCTTTCACACTTTCAATCTCTTTCATCGTTCGTTTACTGCATTTACTACCCCATTGCACTGGGCCGCTACACCGAACTTCCGGTGATCCCTCGTTTTTCTGAGCAAAGACTGGTTGGTGTGTTACCTCCCTAATTTCTTCAGGTTCTTCCTGGAAAGCGGGATTTTGCCTTTCTTCTGCATTAACGCTGCCTTTATTCAAAGTCCCTTGCTTAATTACATGACGTTTGCGAGGCTGTTTGATAGTTTCGCCTTCCTCGTTTCTTGTCAAAAGGCCTGAAAAGTGCATGTTTCGCTCTCTCTTTACTTTGCCTTGCTTCTCGGACTGGTTTTGGACATTTTGCCCTGGATGTCCTGTTCCTGGTTGTTCTTCAACGGTGAATGGAATTATTTTGAAACTACTCTGAAGTCTGCTGACAACTTTGAGGACTCTGTAGTTTAGGAAGACAATTATTCCAAGCGGTACAAGAAATGTTGTTGCTAGGAAGGGCAATGTTGTTACCATGTCCCATTTCTGCTCACATACCATTATTGCTGGGTTGTACACATAGTCACTCCATCCGAGAAAGGGACCAAGAGAGATACCAGCGGGGATGATCCACATCAACGTTATGCTTACTATGGCTCTTTTCTTTGTGATGCAGCCGTCATAGGTCAGAGGATTTTTAAAGATGGCTTCGTATCGCTAGTACGAAACAGCACACAGATGAAGTACCGTGCTGAGGTGCAGAAATCTGGCGAAATACGCTGTACCATAACACCAAGGTGAACCAAAAATCCACTTACCTAGACCATAGGCCAGCATACGAAAAGCGGTTATCAAATTCGTGAAGAGGAAATCAGAAAATGCCAAACTGGCCAATAGAAAGTATCTCATGTGGTAAAATCTTCGATAAATAGATACCACCAGTATGACCAAGAGGTTACCAATGAAACCCAGAAAAACATTTACGCAATAGATCATCGCGAACACGATCATGATTTCAAAATGAGACGATCGTCCACTAATATTTTCGTTATAAATACACAACGTCTGCTGCAGTCTTCACTGAATGATCTTTGTGATGTGATATGCTCTGTGCTGTTGTATATGTTTGGTTTTCACGGATCTTTCGCGCTCTATGATTTTTTAATTAAGAGCTTTGGTTGGGTCACAAAACAAAAATAACGCGCCAGTTCATTAGGAGAATTTGTGGCAACAAATTCGGTGAATAGGCCTTTTGCAACAGTTGCCCCCGTGATCACTTCTCTGGTCGTCTTTTAACACTTTCTACATCCTTACCGGAAAAAAAATCGATCTATAGGGAAATTTTCGATTCGCCTTTTAAATTGTTGTCACGTTTATAATTTGTATTGTAAGTCCAGCGCCGCAGATTTAATGCCTCAGTGAATGCATTGCACAAAACACGTACCGCGCTGTTTGTGTAGACTACAGAGTTGTAGTCGTTCGTATGGAAAGTATTAAGTAGTAGTCGTAAGAATTCTTTTTCAAACCTACAACAGTCGAAGCTCTCATTGCGACCACTCTTGTAAGTGACCAGCTCTAGTTACGACCAATTTTGTGAAACCCCGTTTGAACTGTAACTTAAACTGGTAGTAATGAAAGACTCTCGTAAGCGACCACTCTCGTAAGCGACCAGCTCTAGTTACGACCAATTTTGTGATACCCCGTTTGAACTGTAACTTAAACTGGCAGCAATGAAAGACTCTCGTAAGCGACCGCTCTCGTAAGCCACCGCGACCACGTTTGAGATCACCCAACTGGACTTTTTCTTCAAGTTTTTAAGCTCTCGTAGATCAATACTTTAATGAAACTGCATGCTGCGTCAATGGTTCGCTGATAAAGATCTTGAACTGTACAGTATTGTATTTGTAAAAGTTCAAGGTCCAAAAAGTAGGACGTAAATTTTAGCTGTGTCTATATCAGATAATATATAGATTTAGCTTGGGCTAAAAGCGAAGCTCTGGTTAATAATACTTATAAACAAAAAAAACAAATCGTGTAATGCCAAACGAGGACGGCAATGAAAATGGCATCAAGGTCAATAGTTCTAATTAGCAAAAAAACAAATTTGCAAGTGCAGCACACTTTTTTTTCTTAATAAGCAAAAAAACAAATTTGCACGTGCAGCACGCTTTTTTGTCTTTCTTTGCCGTTGTTTTGCACGACTACAATGCCGTTTTGTACGACTAAAACGTCAAACTTCCTCGTTGAACATTATTTTTATGGAGGAATTGTGTTTCCTGTGTTCATGTTCGCTTTTATTTTTTCACTGCCGCTCATTTTCACCTGGCTCGGGTTGCTCGAAGCATGGTTAGTGCTAACCAGCGTTAAATACCATGGAAACCTATACATTTTGATACCTCTTAACCAACGGTTAGCGCTAACCAGGCTTCGAGCAACCGGGCCCTGGCCGCTAGCATTTCTCATTTTCTCACCGCCGCTATGAAATTTTCACGTTTTTCTTCCAACGAAATTCGTCTCCCTAGCTCTTTCTCTGTTATCCACGTGAGTGTAAATATCAAAAGTCACGTCGAAAAAGACACGACTTTGTTGTTGTTGTTTTTTTCTCTCTCTAAAAGTCCGGGCGGTCATGCGATTTGATTGAGTTATTTTATATTGGTGTGCCTGTGGTGCGGACGGACGGTCGGTCGGTC
>OZ037993.1:8355204-8367704 GCA_964035705.1 Porites rus
ATCAGTACCAGCTCCTGCTTTATCACCAGTGTAAACTTCTATCACATAAACTGTCCAGAAAAAAAAGCATGCAGGTATATGTCTTTATTTGTCTCCATTACATTTAAACAGCTGTAATTATTCATGTGGCATGATAAAACGTGTTGGAAATTAAAATGTAAATTACATCATTAAAAACTGAATCATTGGATTTATAATGCAATTCTAGAGCTCTGATTGGCTTAGCCATCATGGTATTTGAGCCACTATACTATGCTCTCCAAATATAGTAACTGTCTGCATCTGTTCAAAATTAAAAACAAGCTGAAAATCGGTTTGTTTTTACAAATAAAGTTGGGAATAATTCTCGATATTTGTGGGCGTTTTATTCCACTTGTGCTTGTTGCATATGAGATGATGATAGCCAACTCGGCACTATGCGCATCGTTGGCTATCTACCATCTCATATCCAACACATACTCTTGGAATATGAAATAAACACTGCAGCGATTTGCTTTGTCCCTGGGGAAAGATAGACCTTCCATTAATCTTCTGTAAATTCAAACCACTTAAGACAGACACCCCGTTAATATGTGGACTTTCTATGGCCCCCTCAGTGTCCATATTAATAAGGTTTGACTGCAAATGTACTGTATAAAATCTAGGTGCATGTAGCTACACATACCAACTTTCTCTGACTTTTTATGAACCAATGGTTTTAGACTGCGTCGTATTTGGCAGTCACTCTCATACAGCGACAACCACTGGTAGCAAGGAAATATCCAGCTTTGAGGCTTTTTAGGATCTGTCACCTGGATCTCATCAAGGAACCACCCCTGTTTGCGTTCTCTGCCATCATGCTACAGATCAAAACAAAAAATTTATACAATACCAACTGTGAACAAGTTTCAACGAAACATTACATCATTGGCTTTAGAGGGAGTTACCTTAGGAAGAGGCTTGCAGCTGGCTAGTTTTACAGCCCATGTAAGTAGGCTATGTGCAGGGCAAAGGGTGATTAGACTTTAGCAACAGTTGCACTGTAAAAGCGATACATGTAACATTACATAATACAGTCGACTCTCTCTTAACGGACACCTCTATAAGACGGACACCTCTGTAAAACGGACACCTAGAGTTGGTCTCTGCCTTTCTTTACTCCTTTTATTTGACTCTGTATAAGACGGACACCTCTCTAAGATGGACACTTAGTACCGGTCCCAAAGGTGTTTGTCTTAGAAAGAGTTGACTGTACTTCCATTGCTTGCTTTGATTTGCTGTTGGGTCAAAAATTTAGTAATATGTGCTCAAGTCTTAAAGCAGCTTTCAGATTTAAAGTGCATGTTCTTACTTCTCCAACCCACTATAATAGTATATAAATATGGAGGTCAGTAAGTTTTTCCCTTAAGCCCAGTTCAAACTTCAACTTTTTCATATATAAAGACTTCTGCTCCTAAGCTTATCATTTTGTCAATGAGTTAAAAGTATTGTATGCAAAGGAAAATAATTTACTCAAGGGCACATCTACAGGCCAGGGTTCCTAAGTAACCTTGTACTCTCCTTTTCATACCAAATACTGTACACTTCACCCCATCTAATCCCTTGCAACTGAGGTGACCCCTTATCAAAATCTTAGATCTGACTCTGCTCCATGCACCATGCACTTTAATAATTACAGTACATGAACCAAGCAGATGATTTTCATGTGTTTCAAAACTAAAAAAATGGAAAAAAATGATAAAGAATAGCATGTGTGACATTATTTTTACTCATCCCCATTACCTGTACAGTGAGTTGGATGAGCTCTCCAATATCAGGTCCTTTAATGTTGAAGGTTTCTGTGCTTCCTGAGTGGAACTGGAAGGGTGGTAGGGTAGCAATAAAAGCTGATGGTACAGCAGAATCCATTTGGTGTGTGAGGTGTCGAGTAAATTTACCTGTTGTCCCTCGAAATTCAGCAAAAACCTGAAGTGAGATTTCAGAATTTCAACAGAAGATGAATGCTAGTAGATGATTCATGAATTTCAGAGGTGTTGATTATTTTAAAGCAAAAAGTTAGTGCTTGTAGTAGCATTAACATCATTTACATTTTTTCAGGCTTTTTTATGTTACTTAGTTTCCTCTATCATTCACTGTTGTAAAGCGCTGTTGGTTCAGTAGAGAAACAGCGTTATATAAGAAGGTTATTATTATTATTATTATTTACTTAATGGCAGTTTGCTTTTGAGAAAACATTGTTTTTCTTATATTTTCCTTTTTTCAGGGACCTAAAAAATAACCTTAACAAATATTTGTCTGATAATGAGAATTTATAATTATTTTTTATATGATAATATACTTTCTATACATCAAAGCAGCTTTTTAAAATAATACTTTCCCAGGATTAATGATTTTTTTAATGTAAAAGAGAAGTTTGTGCTTTACCCAAAAAGTCCTGGGAATTTACTGTAACCATTTTGTTTCAATGCATTAGAATCCCTGGACTAAATACCAGTTTTTCATTATTGCTTTTTCAGACATTATTTTCACAAAACAATAGTGGATAATCTGCTCATGCAGACCTGGAAAAGTAAAATCATCTAATTGCACGTGAAAAGTGAAAAGCAAAGTTTAATTTTAAGATTGTGTGAAGCCATATCCATCCACAAGTGTCAGGTAATGAGGTAAATAAACCCACAGCAAGCTAAGTTACATACAGTACAGATGTTTACAGTACCTTTGCATCTGTGCCACCATTTTTCTTGGCTCCCGTTTTCACCACTACTTTGTAAGTTACTCCTTTAACAAACAGCAAAAAAAGAGGAAATTAAGTCTAGAAGTGTTGAAATAATTTTCAAAGTAAACGGCAGAGGTAAGACAATTGGGGCCAATGAGGGTAGGTAAAGAACAAAAATTTAACACTAGATTATTTATTTCTAACCTTTTTTCTTTGTCTTACTGCTACTTCCTTTTCTTCCCTGATGGAAATAAAGGGATATCTAGTATTAAATAGCCATCTTGGTAAAATAATGAATGGTAAAAAATTGTTTAAAAACCATAAAACTCTTTAAAAATGTTTCATATCACTTAAATCATTGTCAAAAAAGTACGAAATTCCTGATACTTTTCAACACACTTTCAGACCAAATGGCTCAAGAATCCCATCCCTTGGGATGACAGCTAGGTACACGAATTAATGTACTGTACCTATACAATGCACCCACTTAACATACTTCCTAATAATTATAATGATCACCATCATCATCATCATCATTAGCCCTCTTCAATCCAAGGAACTACTATACATGTTATTTTCTCCATCTGACTCTATTGTCAACAGTGACTTTTGCTTCTGCTCCCAGGGTACAGTGGAAACACCACTTTTGGTGTAATAAGGGTGCTTTACATGAGTGGGTTATTAGCCAACCCCCACCAGGACCTGAGCAATTAACAGTCTTCATCTGGCATCTACCCTTCAACCTGTTTGGCATGGGTGACCATACAAGGAGAATACAACTCAAGCCAACATAGCTATCGGAGTTATAGAGACATGCAAACTATCCACTCTACAGTTATAACATTAACTGTTAATAATTGTTACAACTAACAAGCTTACAATGTATATGTATAACCTGTAAAAAAAGCAATAGCTGAAACTGATATAAAATTCATTGTGATGAACAGCAATTTCAAGTTCATTTAAATTAAAATACAGATTCAGAGGAGAATAAGATTTCATTTCGTGTAGTCTGTGTGTATGGAAGCCTAAAAACAAAGCCAATATCAAACCCGAAACCCTGAAAGTGTCCGGTCACAGCTGCTTACAGGAATGTCCACTTAATCACGGGAATGTAAAACTACAGATTTATATGGGAGTTGTCACAGGATTTTTTGAAGGTGGCTGTACATGTTCAAATAGAGCTGTCTCCTAATGAAAGTGTCTGTTAATAGAGTTTCCACTGTATCCCTCAGTGTATTTGGAAAGGTTTATGTCTTGCCATTAATTTAAATTATTAGTTTTGTTGTCTCTTGAATAGGGTGCAATTTTTTGGGTTCATTCCTAAACAAGGTCAGGGTTTAAGACCCTGGGCGGCAAGCACCTATTTGAAATTAATTTATGGGAGTACTGCAACCACCGCCCACCAAGCCAAAACTCCCCGCACTAGACAACAGCTGTATGTACATGTATAAAATAACATAACTTACATGACTTTGTATCAAACATGTACATGTGTATTGTACATTGTAGATTAGGGTGTCAGGTGACTCAGGACACTAAACAGCTATTTAGTTTATAATCACACACCTTTGACTTTGAAACCCCTGATTCCCTCAAAGAAGCACTTTTTCCAAACTTTCTGGAAAAGTAAGGATTCAAATGAGGATCACTGAGAGAATTGTAAACTGCTGGAGAGAATTCCTTTCCCTGTAGTGTTGTGCTACCTCCTATAGTGGCCCTAGGGGCATATGGAGCTTTTTGGCTGGTTCTACTTTCAAATGGAGTGTGATTGAGGCTCACGTGAAACTTTCTTGCTCTTTTAGGCTCTGGAGAGTTTGGATATCTCCAACGAGGCTGGCTGGCTGGTGGTGCTGTAGAAAAGAGAGATCCAAATAGCAATGATCAGTCTGAACAGACTAAAATCAGTTTTTCAATTTTTAATTTCAATGTAAGAAGATACTGGTCAGTACAGATGTACAAGAACAAAAAATTTCTCAACAATTTCACTTGTCCCTTTGGAAAAGAGCAACATCTTTTTGTGCATGGATACATTCTACATTTGTACAACTTGCCTAGGTGCAATCAGACAACCAGATCATTAACACAAAAGAATAATGGTGATGTTTCTCTGGAGGAATGTTATGTTTTGTTTTGTTGTTAGGTTAAGAGCTCTTAAGAGAAGCTTTTGCCACTACAAACTGAGATCATTTAAATTTCTGCTCTTCTAAATTGAAAAGTAACCATCTCAGACACTCAGACGGCCTAAGTTTCCTACCATGGCAGTAGTGTAACAGGTACATTATACTAGCCTAAATTTTAAGTTAATAAGGAACACCAAGCTAGTTTATACAGTTATTTATGGTCTACCCCTGGGTGATTTCAAGACCCCCAGACGCATGCCTAAAAATTGTTATGGGTCAGAATTGAACTCAGGTTAAAATTTTTTCATCTAGGTTGATTGTGTGGTTCCAAAAATTATCCATACCTCCCCCACAGAAGGGATTTTTCCTTAGCCCCCCCCCCCCCCCTCCACCACCTCTCTGGAAATTCCAGTCAAGCTTCATACATTTACTTAAATGTTTGGGCCTTTGAGAAACCCCTGCCCCCAGGAATATCTGTTGCAGGTCAAATTAAACCTTAGGTTAATTCGTTTTTAAACCAGGTCAATTTGTTTCAACCTAGGTCAATTTGTTTCAACCTAGGCCAATTTGTTTCAACCTAGGTCAATTTGTTTCAACCTAGGCCAATTTGTTTCAACCTAGGTCAATTTGTTTCAACCTAGGTTTTTTTTTTCTTTTTTTTTTTTTTATGACGGCAAAAAAAATTGCACCTTCAATTTTTCTCTCTCTCTACCTCACCCATTACCTACCCTTTCACTCATAGCATCCCAATCTCTTATTTTTTCAAATGTCATTGCTTACCTGGTGGGTCTTGAACCAGCGATATTTGCTTTGCCTTAGGATTCACATCCTGATGCCTGATGAGCCACAGTGGCTTGGATGTAAATTTAGGTATTTTTCTAAATTATATACAAAATACATTTCCTTAAATTATGCAAGTAACACATGTGTGATGGGCCTAGTCCTTCTCAGCCCTACAGGCCAACATGGCAGGATGTGTTGATAGCACTGTCTTTGAAACCAAATTGGAGAGCTCAAGCAGTCAAAGAAATGAAAGAACAGCAACACATTATTATATATAGAGGATAACTTCTTTGATGAGTGTAAAAGGTGGCTTCAATCAACACCTGAAGAGAAGAAACATCTCAATATTGAGAAACACACAAAACAGAAACTTGCAAGAAACAAGTGGAGTCTGACGTGTGAAGGAAAGGTGACAGCTTCAGATAATAAATTAGTAGTTCCAAAGAGAGACATCTATAGACTATTATGTGAAGCTCATACAGCAACAGCTCATCGAGGAAGAGACAAGACAGAAAGATACCTAAGGAACTACTACACAGGAATCTCTCAAGATGTCGTCAACCTCTTTGTCTCCCTCTGCAAACTGCACCAAGAACAAAAAAGTGTAACAAACCACTGCAAGAAACCAATTTTAACTCCAATAAAAGCAAACCAGTTTCTTGGTCACGTAGAGATGGATCTCATAGACTTCCGCAATTTGCCCTGTGAATGCCATTTGAGACATCTATGGGTACTTCATGTTGTTGACCATTATACAAAGTTTTCATGGCTGTTTGCTCTCAAAAGAAAGCAAACCGAAGAAGTAGCAGGAGCATTAACTAATTTATTTTGGATGTTTGGTTTTCCATCAGTACTTCACTCAGACAATGGCAAAGAGTTTAAAAGCAAGACAATGAGTGAACTGTGTGGAAAACACAACATTAAGCAAGTCCATGGGGCACCTCGTACGCCATCAACCCAAGGACTGGTGGAAAGAAAGAACTGCACAGCCAAAGAGAACACTCTAAACATTTTGAAGGAGAGAGATGAAAGTCTCGGAAAGTGGTGCACAGTTCTAGGTGAGGTGGCATACAAGAAGAACATAACTTTGCACAGGGCAATAAACAAAGTTCCATATGAAGTTGTGTTTGGGATACTCCCAAGGAAAGAGACACCTGGAAGAACAGAAGACCATCACATTGAGGAAAGTGAGCAATATTCACCCAATTTGCTGGCTTCTGAGCTAAAAGACCCCAGTTCTCAAGATGACCTTTTGGCACCTTTTGAAAATGCAAACACAGGACAACCCTCTGTGGCTGACTTACAAGTGGAACCTTCAGTTGAAAACCCCAACAAATGCAAGTATGCCATCCATGAATGTGTAAGAGAAAACCAAGGAAGCTACAACAAGAAAATGAAGAAATCAAGAAACAAAGTGGAGGACTTCAAAATTGATGAATTTGTTTCCATCAAAATAGATAAAGTAGACAAAACTTCACCACTAAATCCAAATGTACTACTTGGAAAAGTTACAGAAGTTGATGACAACTATGCTAAAATAGTTACTAAGTTTGGAATCATTTCAACATACATTTCCACTAGCCGACTAAACAAGTGCACACAAACAAGTGTAACGTTTGATTTCTCAAAAGAAATCACTTTTTCTGCCGCATGCAAAATGGCTGTAAATCAGTAAATTACATGCTATTGTACATCTACCTCCATTAATTTCAAGTAAAATTATTACTTTTGTCCAAACAGCTGTAGTTGTGATACAACGAGAATAAACATGTAGAAAAATTAAATAAAGCATTCTGAGTTGTCCTCACTCACCCGACACTGAGTATTTTTTTTTTAGCAAATTTGTACTATACTGACAGCTTAAAAATTAACAGCTGGGACAAGGAATGTCATTTTTGAACCTACTGATGAGGTGCTCAATAAAAATTACTCGACATTTAATAATGTATTTATTATTAATTGTTGCATTACTGAATTCACCCTCAGTACACCTCAAACAAACATGTTGAAAATGAATCTTACAGTCTGGGACTCAATATTGAAATATACCCTAAATTTAAATCATTATAATTAGTGACTGTGCATGTGTTATAGCCTTAATATGCCATGTTAATTCTGATTTTACCATTTAAGTTTTGGCAAGTATTGAAAGTGCAAGATCTAGCATTCACCCATGCTATACTGGTGCATAGAATATTAAAAGTAAAAGTTAATGGTAAAGATTGGGTCCTTATTATACAGCATTGGCTCAAAAACAGTCATTTGATTAACAAAATTAATCCTGAGGCCAACGGTGCGCTCATTTCACCCCCTTTCTCTATCAGTTCACTGTTAGACGGGTATATTTCAGTCTACTTAAAGCTACAGGGAATACAGAAAGTAAAGAAGTCAAAAGAAGGATTTGTGGTCATATCTATTAATCAAACTTAGGACTTTCCGCACTGAGACTGTGCACTTAACAACATAGCTAATTCTTCCTCCTACTGAACCATAAATCTTGCCCCACCTATAGTTCTATTGAGGAAGTAATTGCAGGAGCAAGACTTACTGCACACTATATTAATTACAATATTTTACAAATACATTTTTCTTGTTGTTGTTTAAACCACCCAGTAATACCCCAACATTATGTTTCCCTGCTCTAACAGTATAATGACCCATAACTCAAAAACTAACTTAATGGGTCTTTTAAAGTGTCAAAACTAATTGGCCTAATTTAGGGTGATAGTAAATTTAAACACTTTTACATCTAATTAACCTGGTTTGGAACAAATTGACCTAGGTTGAAACAAACTGACCTAGGTTAAAAACAGATTGACCTAAGAAACAAATTAACCTACAACATATTCAATCCTTTCTGTGGGGGGAGTATGGATATTTTCTGGAACTTCACATTCTCAATTTGCTTTGTCTCCTAGCCCTTGTTATATATTCATGAATTAGGGCTAGGAGACAAAGGAAATTGAGAATCAACCTAGGTTAAAAAAATCTGAATTCAATTTTGACCTGTAAAATCTACACTATACTCTACCGGATAGCTTTTTGAGCCAACATGAAATGCTATCTGGTACTTTGTAAACAAGGCACAGAACTGGAGCAAGTCGTTCATACACATCAAACATTTTACCAGAGCGGTTGGCTGAGGGTGGGGACCAGTCCTCACGCCTGAGTATTTACCTTCGCTGCAGTCTGAATACCTGTTCACACTGCTGCAAAGAGTGGCAGAAACCTATCCCATATGTGATGATCCACTTTCAGGATTGGCACCGCACAGAAATATCAAGTCAAGATATGTGAAGAGAAGCCCTATCCAGTATGGTTTCATGTCGTCGCAAGAGCTACATGTACTGCGGTATATTGTGAACATAGCCTTTTACTAGGGGCGGCATCCCAGAATTTCCGTCATTAGGAAGTTAATGCCGCACAATATAAACTCAAATGCAGCAAATGGGACACATGGAAATGAACAAAAGTTGTTAGCCCTGTCAATCTTCTATACTTACCTATCAGTAGAAAACTTAGTTTCTTTCTAATTTTAAAAAAGGCAAGGGAAAAAGGATTAATTCACAGCATTATACTGTTAAAAAACTGTTAATCCTACAAATATTTATTGTGAACAAACACCCCCAGCTTAACGACTTTTAGATTACAAATGTACAATACGTTTTACCAATCCAAACTTTGCAATAATACAAGCTTTGTTTACAAGTACACAATACATTACAAGAGTTTGACGCTTTACAAGTTTTTGCCTACCTGATACGGGTCGATGTCTGGTAGTTTGCGTAGTCCTCGTAGGTTCAGGCCGACCAAAACCTGTGTTTAATAAATGTGTATCCTGAAGTACACCTTTCACAGCTTCTGAGCTTTGCATTTTCCCTTTTGAGTTCACGTCAGTCGATCAGAAAGGCCAAGTGTTTTTTTTGGCGAGTTCAAGCCATCGTTGATTATACATGCCGCCAAAAAACGTAGAAATCGTATTCGTGCTTGAGATCACAAGCTGTCGTTAGCCTCATTTATAAATAAAAAACAAATTAACGTTTTGAGAAAATAATAAAGTCAGCAATTTACTCCATTCGAAAATTCCATGGCGGTTGTGAGTATTGTAGCGCACATGTCACGCGACATCCGTTTATCTGCACATCTATAGATAATTCTTGATCTTTTAAAATGAGCAAAAGTTCCAGGAAAATTCTGTTGTAGATTGCCAAAAAGCATGGATTATAACATCAAGGAATTAAGCCTTCACGTTGTATGTATTCTTCAGCACAAAAAATATGCAAATGTTTGCAGCGAAGCTAACAACGAACTCTGTTACTCCGTTACTAAAGCGTAATGAGTAACCACGCCTGCTAGAATGTCGTCATCGATATATAATCCCTTCCCAGGGTACTGTCACCTAAGTGGCTTTATAATTATCCACTTAGAATTGTCTCGCTTACCAAATTACTCGATAAATTTTGTAATAAGAGATAGAATAAAATGAAAAAAAATCAATTTAAGTTTTTTTTTGATACGCGAAGAAACATAATCAAGAATTATTCTTGAAAAGAATACTGAGGATATTTTCTACTCAATAGGGGTGGGAGGGTGAGGAGAGGTGTCGGTGAATCTCGCGAAAATTGGCGCGAAACAGTCAGTCACTTCGTTCCAACAATATAGAACGCGCGCCGTTCAGTGATATTTGCAGCCTAGCAGAGCACTCCCATAGAATCAGACGATTGCTTTGAAAGGCCTTGATCAACATGTCAAAAAGGAAACCCTCTGAAAGTCCATCGGAATTGGCAAGATCAAAGAAGGTCAGACAAATCGATGTTGTTGTCGACGACATCTTTAATTCTCCTGGCTCGAATGAAAAGCTTCCTGGAAAGCGATTAACCAGAGGATCTACCGCACAAATTAAGGAGGTAAGATGTCTTAACTTAATTTTAATTTAACTTTAGGTAATGTTTTCCTCTGTTGATGTGTTTAACTGTAGTTCTGCGTATTCGCTACCCTGAAGAAACTGATGCTTGAATTTCGCGATTACATAATCTTCGATCTGATAGCTGGGGTTAACCTTGAGCAGTTGTTGCAAAATAACACATGCTGAAAATGAAATTAACAAGATGAGTAATAGAAATTTACGCTTAGAGACTGTAGTTAAAGAAGGAGTACCAGCTTTTTTGCCGGGGTTAAAATGGAGTGTTGTCCTCCATGTTATCAAATTCTTATCTCGACTGTTTTAAACCTGTAGAAGTCAGAGGAATCAGTTGGCTCTTGAAAAAATGTGAGCACTAGGGCTTTTACTTTATAGAACTCTCAACAGCCAAAGTTACCTTCTGAGTCATGAATGGAGATAACGTCTGGCAAGGTTATTAGCTTGTCTGTTAATGGGAGTGCGTTGTTTTTACACTATTGTTTCTGCTGACTGCTGGCTGCTGGCTTTAAAGGCCCAGCGTATAGTGCTAAGTTGTGTGCTAGCTATGTAGACTCCAACCATTTTTGGTGTCTCATATTGACAGGTTGGGGGAAGACAGGGAATCGAATCCTGGGAGAAATAGGGGGCAGGAGGGATAGGGGAGATGGGAGAGGAAAGAGCCGGGGGTGGGAGTACTAAAAGGATCGTAAGTGGGAGAATTTTGCAACAATGCCTTAGTTTTTGCAATGAAAACAAGGAGCAGGGAGGAAGCCAAAAACAAAATAAAAAATGAGCAGGAGCTGGGGATGCAAGGCATAAGAGGTAGGGAGGTTTGGACCCCCTGTTACCCAACCCCACCCACCTTTCTCACACTAACAGACCAGCCCTTAACTGCATAACATAATACATGTAATAGTTATACTTCTCTTTGAGAGTATTAGACCAGTCAATACTGAGAGTATTGGCAGGGTACCAGAAAGTAACTTAAAGTGATGTGTAAGGCTGATCAGCAAGCTAAAAATGAGGAATTTACATTATGATCTACACAAAGGTCAAATTTGCTCCTCTTTGTCTAAGTGGTCCTCCCATGGTTTAAGCAGTTCCTCGGATCAATAAGTGCTTGTAGCATAATCCATCCACAACCTCATTTGTATTAAAGCAAGCTAATAATACTACTCTTCTTTGATGAAGGTTATAAAAGAGCCCACGGGCATATAGTATACAAACATGAACCCATGGTGAATTTGTTTCTCTGTCTCTCTTGTGCAACTCCTCGATCACATTTGTTGAAATACCTGGGCCCAGTTGTTTGAAGGCCAACTCGCGCTAACCTTGGGTTAAGTTTTAATCTGGGCATCTTTATCCTCTTTCCAATAGCATTAATTTTGACACATATTTTTCCCTATTCTTTTTAGTTCGTCAAATTACCAAACTGTGGTAAAAAAGAATTAAACTGAACTTTCTCTTTAAGGTTTCTTATCCAAATTCAAATTTCGCACTAACCCTGGGTTACCGTAACCAAGCTTTGAACAACCTGGCCCTGCAGTCTACTGGTTCGCCTCATGCCAGTTGGAATTCTAAACCTAATGTTATGTTTATTTGATGCTTTTGTTTCAATTGTTTACTTTACTTTCTTCCACTAGCCTTTATATTATAAATATACTGCAAGAGTGGATAAAGATTGTTTATTATTTTACTTTTAAAATCGATTTTTAAATCTGGAATAAACCAACTTATTATAATATAACACCCCCTTGAATGTTAAGTTGTTGTTAAAAGTTTCTTTGTAAAGCAGAAGGCCTGTTGTAGCTCATCCTGAAGTGTGAGTAATACAGTTTAGTCACCTGTGTTAATTTGATGTTTTGATGGTTTCCAATAGGAGTCCTTAATTGAGAACAGAAATCCCAACAAACTGGATGAATCTGCAGTCAGTGAGGTAATGAAATAGCCAGTATCACAGAGAATAAAAAAATTGACCAACAGGATGAATTTACAAATC
>OZ037993.1:8372704-8400204 GCA_964035705.1 Porites rus
CATGTGTAATTTGAGAAATCATAAAAGTACTGTGTAAATCCATGTTGACTATGATTGTATTCTGTTGATAGTGAAGTCGCAGAAGTCGGAAGAAAAAAATGATGAAGTTAAAGAAACAGATGTAGAAAGGTACGTGTTTGATTCTTGAGATAACAAACACGATTTTACAAATCTTGTATGTTATCTCAGCAATAAGACAATTCAGAATTGATCTTATGAAATGCTGCACATCAAATAGGAAAACATGCAGCTTTTTCATTCAGTATCTTGACAAATGCCGTCATATAAAGTGTTTTACTGACAATTTTTGGTTATTTGACCGGGTCTTGCTTCCATCAAAGTTGATTTGGCTAAAAAGAACATAGAGGATACCACATTTCAAATAAATTTGCTGCAAAGTTACCTCTTGTGAGTTAACATGACCTTGCTATAAAGTTCCTGGTTTTCGAGTCATGGTTTCTTTGCAATCATTGCCTATGAGTTTTCCTTGCAATTCCTTTATTTTGCAGTTACAAAAAGACTTTGCAACGCTTAAAAATCAGAGAAGGACATGTAGCCAAGGTTGTTCCAGATAGGATCTTCTCAATAGCGTTTCATCCTGCAAGATGTAAGACCCTGGTGTTCGCTGGAGACAAGTGGGGCAAAATAGGCATTTGGGATGTGGTAAGGAAGAAAAGTAGTTTCGATTTGCATTTTTTGTCTTATTAAAGAGGACATTAGCGACCTTTAGATTTAAGTTCGGCTAGCGCGTCTTGGGGCTCTCGAGGCCCGTATCTCCAAAGTTACAGTACCTTTTGGGTCCAGAACTGGTCAAATATTCTATTTAAAATGCGAGAGCTAGCCAACAAACCAGTCCATTTTGTTTTGTTAACGTATAGGTTTTTCGTATTATCTTCAAAACTCTTGTAGTTGGCCCGAAACTATCATTTTTTCCCTTCACTGTTAGATGATAGAGCAGGCCTTTGTAATAAAAGGTCTAAGAAAAGTGACTATATTAAGCTCGTACTATATTAAAACTCATACTTGAGGTCACTTCGCTGTTAGTGGTGGGGCATAAATCGTTGGAAGAACATTTTGGCATTCATTTCAAAAGTACTCATCTCTACGTTGATGGATTGCCTTACTAAAAATTTTGCGCGGACAATGGGGACCTTGTTCCTAGTTATTAGTTATCGAGAATGTTAGATCTTATGTTTAGTTAGAGTGTAGCTGGAATTTCAACGAAAACCAATGACTGTATGAATCCTTTGTGTTGTCTTAAATCGTTAAACGGAGACCGTTAGTAAAGTTCACTGCTACAGTGTATATTTCACGTTGTCGATTTCAACGTCTTTTTGTTTCACAATTGAGGCCTCTTCAAAGCTGCCATTACTGTTCTTTTCAAAGTTAGCAGATTAGAGTCCAAGATTATTCTCTCCATACTTAGGACTCCATACCAAGACTACGCGCCCAAACTAAGCCACTTCCAATCAACGTACACTAAAATAGTCTATAAATGTCTGTTTGAAAATTCTTATGAAAACCTGACAAAGTCACCAGAGCAACACCCTTCTGGTGTGACATGCCTGAGTCACCTGTGACCCAACATTTCTATCTCATTATTTTATATGATTAAATCTTACCCTTTGCTTTGATTTTGTAGGGTTCATCGAAAGGCGATGACGGTGTCTATCTTTACGAACCACATTCTCGCCCCATCAACTGTATGTCGTTTGATCCAAGCAACTGCGGAAAACTTTACACTGCCAGTTATGATGGAACGATCAGGTGTTGTGACGTCACATCTTCTACGTTTCAAGAGGTAAGTTTATCTAAGGTCGAGCAAATAATTGCTGATCGCAGTTAAATCTGAGGTTTCTCTTTTCTTTTCTTAAGAGCGTTTCTCATGTTAGTTTTGTTATCACCATGACAAGTTTTGCAGTATTGACAGAGAGCCTCGTTTTGTTGTAGGACAAAATATTTCTAAGGCAATGTTCTCGAGGCACCAGACGAATTTTCGACCGGTTCAGAATTCGTGTGCTTCAATGTTCGGTTCACACGGAACCACTTAAACCGAACGAAAATTTAGACGCCCAGCCCGTTAAAGTTCCGTGTGAACAGGACGAAAATTTTAAACGGTAGCGTGTAAACAAAGTGTCCAGTCAAAATTTTCAGCCGATCAAAAATTCGTCCGGTGCCTTGTAAATGAAGTCTAAATTTCGTGTCATCGCGCAACACAGTCTTCCGAGGACGCATGCTTTTGATCTACTAGGTGTCTGCTTTTTCTTGCGTCTTTAGCACGTACTTCGGAACTCCAAGTACTGTTTCATACGTCGTTTTACAGTCATTCTAATCTGACTCAAATTTAGCTGTAGAAGTCTTTTTTTAATTCAGTCGAACTTTCTAAAAAACTGAGAACCTCTCTAGCCAGCTTTTGCACTGTATTTATAATTTTTGAGTTAAACTGAGTTCGGAGTGGTACATTTAGTAGCCGTACGTTTAAAACCAAACCGTGCAACTGCGGTTTATCGCGATAGAACTTGTCCTTCTACACACTATTGGCAAACATTTTAAACGGGCTTTTTTATATCACTTAACTCTTACTTCTCGCATTCTTCGCGCTCCGGCAAACAAAAGTATAAAATGTCACAAATGTGTTTATAAATTTTAGGTTTATTCCTTCGAAGAAGATGACTACACTAGATTCATGTCCTTCGCCTTTGGATCCCCGAGCACAAATACCATATTAGCAGCAACTGACTCTGGCTACGTATTGGTTGCTGACACAAGAACTAAACGGTATATAATTGTTTTATTTTTTTTTTATGCATGTGCTTATTAGGGGACAGGAAATCACTTGAAAACGAGTCCATAAGCCAGTTTTTACAATAAATAAGCGATTCCTCGCACAGGCTACCTCGCGCGCTGGTTGGTTGAGAACTATGTTCGATAAGAGTACAGTGCGCGATTTTCAGAGAAACTTCAACAGAAATGGACGTCAAAACTGTCAATGTTATCGTGAAAAACAAATCGCCAAAAGTTTCCCATGGTCTGTTCTCTTATCGACCAAGACTTTACAGTGAAACCACTCGCCCGGAACCCTTGGTTCAACTTGAGTTTTGAACATTTTGACGTCATTTCTACGGTCGGTAAGCGTACAGACCATGGGAAATTGTAGCCGAATTTAATTTTGTTAATTCGATATATTAAAATTCGTACTTGGCTTCAAGGCTTAGTGGAATTAAACACAAGAAATCATCTTGAGGCTCAGATCTAATTAATACAGTTCTTTTTTCTTAATCCCCAAAGCCTCGTAGCCAAGTATGAATTTTAATGTATCGAAATTGGTCTATTCCAAACCTCTTATTTACCCTTCCAAACCTCTTATTTCATTCCTATTCTTCTCAGGGATAGGGGCATTGTTATGTCACAGTCCCTATTGTTTTCCCAGCCAATCACAAACCTTGTTTGGAATCGGTGCAGGTCCACCCATTCGCCACTTAAACAATGAGAAGAAGACTGTGCCGAGTTAACTTTCGCAAAGACTTCTGGGACTGTTACTGGGGAAAGGGAAAAAATTGGCCAATAGCTGACCGGCGCGTCCCCAGTAGCGAAAGCTAACTCGGCTAAGTTTCCTTCTCGTTTCTAAAAATAACGTCGATTGGTTGAGAAAATGACGTAAGATTTCCTAGCCAATCACAAAGCGTTGCAGTGCGAACAACTTTTTGTCGTGTGTAGATCTTTAGGGGGGTGGTCTAATGGCGCATCAAACGCCTCGTAGTAGTTTCAGTTTTGTTACTTTCGCGTCACTAACAGTTATTTTTGTTAAATTACTTTCAGAAAGGTCAAATTAGCAGAGAAAAGTTATTGTCTTCATGATAAAATTATCAAATGCATAGATACACATCCATTAAACAGTAATCTCTTCTTGACTTCGTCAACTGACGGGTAAGTTTCCATATTTTGTCACTCTACAGCACAAGCATTCCTTTTTACGAATATTTCACTTGATCTTAACAGTTATACGACCTTAATATAGACACCTCTAGCCTTAAGACCACTTGGTCTAATCGATGTCAAACTTCACACAATCAATGCCAACATAATACGGTCGCTTCTAACAATTACCTTTGTCCTTTTGGTTTCCCTTTAAATAGCTTTGGATGTACCATCAGGGCTCAAAATAACTGCCGGTCAACAGAAAATGTCCGGCCAAGATGGCCATTTGTCCGGACAAACTATCGGTTTCCCAACCAGAAAAAATACGTTTTCACACCATTACGTTTTAAGAGGACAAGTACCTTTTTCCACTCTTTGTTTTTGTTTGTTAGGCCAGTATGTTCAAGTTATTATCGGATTATTTTTAATATTTGGACCGGTCAGAAGAAGGACGTTTCGCGAGCAACAGTCCGAAAATTATTTTGAGCCCTAACCATTTTGTGGCAAGTATTCTTTTGATAGGTCTTTTGATTAGTTCATTCAGGCCTACTTGCCGTGTTATACAGCTTATAGTATGGGTCGATATGGAGGTCTGTCTCTTCCTTGTCAGAACACGCATATTTGGTTCATCACGCCATCTTGAGATAAGCGATAGACATACAAAAACTTTTGAGCCTTCGGTTTTGACTAATATTCCTCCAATATCTTGCCACCCTAACTTCCTTCTGTTTTTGTTCTTAAGGTCTGTGGCTTTCTGGGACATTCGAAATATAAAAGGCGCGAAATCAAAGCTGAGTTCCTTACACCGAACTCGTGTTGTTACGTCTGCATATTTTTCGCCCTTGACAGGCAGCCAGGTGCTAGTGACGTCATCAGATGATTATGTGACGTAAGTAAGGGCTTTTATGGCTGGGGAGAGGTGTATCCAGGGGGAGCCCTGGTTTAATAATCACGCAATGTTTATAGTTTTTAAATATCTAGGGTATCGTTATTTTGATTCCGGCATACATTGTGCTGTTTTGCAACACCTGCGTTAATTGTACTTGAAAAAGCTGTAAAGTTCTTTTGATGGACGGTATGTAAACTCCAAATGGAAAAATCTCAAATCACAGAGAGAAACAAATGCTCTTGACTTGCCTCCATTTGGGGGATATCGCTCGTAAGAAGTCACGCGTGAGCAGAATGCTCTCAGGTTCACAACCGATTGCAACCAGTCCCGCAAATTAATTTAAACTAGAAGATACTGAAGAGTGAAAAAATGATTCCCGTAAAGAAACGATTTATCTTTGGTTATTAGAAAATAAAGAAAGAATAAGCGTTAGCTTTTTCCTCTGTATTTATGGACCTTGATATCAGAAATGCCATTTAAGAATTTTTTTTTTTCAAATCTCAATTTCTAATTAAAAAGATTTCTTTGTAGAGGAACGCCGACCGTGTACATGTTTTTAAAGAAAATTATTAATAAGAAAGAAAGAAATATCTTAACTAAATTATCTCACCTCTACCTGAGTGAAAAGGTTTTTTATACTCTGTCAAAAAGAACTATATTGCCTTAACAAACGCAACGAATTAGCAAGTTCATGCCCCCACAGGAACAGATTTATTCTCAAGAACTTCATGATAACATAACTGTCACACAGTTACGCAATCCCTCATCCCTTATTGCAAATATTTATAAACCTTGCAGTTCATTTTTCGCATAGCAACGTAGTTAAATGCTTCTAACCGCCAGTTTTGAAATGTACGGGTCATTGTTTAAGTTGCCTGATGAGTGTGGTCATCTTTTGACCATACGAAACAGATCTGTAGCATTAAACGAATGGTATCTTCTGAAGTCTGATCTACATTCAGTGAATCTATGTAACTAAATTATCCACATCTTCACAGTAGTGACGTCTCCTTTCTCTTGCGGCTGTCGCTTAGCTTGACCACGCGCAGCTCCTCTGGCCTGTTCCAGGCTCCGACATAGTCGGGTCCTCGAAATTGATGAGAAAGCGCGATCACGAAAATAAAACGGGTTGGGTGTTAGTTACACATCGACCTCAAGTTAAAGTTTGATCAGGTGGGGGGAACCCTGGTAAGATATGTATTGCTGGCTACATGCGAATTCCAAACAAAAACTGACGTGAAAAAAGGAAAGTGTCCAAAACATTTTGAACATGACGGTAGTTGTCTCGTGATGTTGAAAATACGTTAACGTTCCAAAAAGCAGCTGTCTATTAAAGAAAAAACGGACCTAAAATACAGTGTTTTTGATTTTGTGAAACAGTTGAATAAAGGTCAGTGAACAGTACCCACCCTGAACTAAGTTCTAAGAAATTCTGCATATTTTACAATCCGGCATTCATTAGAAGCTACTTAACGTCAAAACATGTCAAGTAACCCTTTTTGATTGGTTTATAACATCATTTCTCGAGGTCAATCATGTGCAAAAATAATAAGCCAAACCCACAAAAGATTCCAATGTATTCAACATAGTTTTCGACCGCCAGCACAGTCAACGTGGATATTCAAACCTTGTTAAATAACCTTCATGAACAGTTGTCATGTTCTGTGTGTATGAGCAAGTACACCGATCCAAAACAGTTGCCGTGCTTGCATAATTTTTGCCTCCATTGTCTGAATGGGATTCAACGAACCAGTGGCAGACGAGATAAACTTGCGTACCCGGAGTGCAGACAGGAATTCAAGGCCCCTGATAATGGAAACCTAGCAGCTTTGCCAACAAACTTTCGTATAAACAGCTTGCTCGATGTATTAGCCATAAAGGAGTGCAACACGACTGAAGTTAAGTGTGCAAATTGTGACAAAAGAAGCAAAGAAAGCCATTATTGTTTTCAGTGTTGTGCCTTCTGGTGCGAAGAGTGTCTCACTTTCCACAATAAGATAAAAGCCAATAAAGATCACTATGCGCTGACATTGGAAGACTTTCAAGATCATCACTTTGAGAACATTTTACAGCGGCCAACATTTTGCGCGATACCAGGCCACGAGAAAAAAGAGATAGAATTCTTTTGCAATATTTACGAAGTAGCAATCTGCAACGCTTGTGCGTTAACGAATCATGATGGACACGGAAAGATTCTTCTGGAACAAGCTGCAAATGAGCGGAAGTTAAGAGTTAAATCTGCCATTGAATCTCACAGAACAAGAGCTCAAACTAACAGAAGCAAAATCACCAAACTTGACGAAAGCCTTAGTGCAGTTCAAGAACAAGCCGCTCGTGTGAAGAGAAACGTACAAGAGTATGCTGACAGCCTTCACGCAGCCATTGAAGCAAAGAAACTGGAGATCTTTGATGATGTTGAACGAAGGACAAAAGCATCTCTTCAAGAAATTGGAAAGCAAAAAGAGGAATTTGAAGAACAGGCTAGACGACATGAATCAGAAATAGAAGATACTGAAACACTTTTAAAGCAAAGCACAAGCGCTCAACTCATGCAGCCGAACGAGCTGATGGACAAAATGTTAACGGAAGAAAATTTCCAAGAAGACAGTTACGGTTTTTTCCATGAATTTTATTTTGTGGGAAATCAAAAGTTATTTGATCTCGTAATCAATGAACTACTTGGTTCCTTCAAAGATTACCTTACCCAAGCAAGAGCACACCAATCAAGTGCTGATGGAAAAAGGATGAATGAAGCGACTGTTGGACTTGAAGCACAGCTTGTTGTGACAACAAGAAACAAAAAGTGCCAACAGTGTTATGATATTAATGACTGTGTCGCAGTGGAAATCGGTAATCGTCCAGGCGATAACTGCGCAGCTGAGGTGCAAGTCCAAGATAACAAAGATGGTACTTACAAGATCAAATACTTTGCCAAAGAAACAGGAGCGTGCAGTGCATCAGTGAAGATCAATGGAGAACATATCCGTGGCAGCCCTTTTGAGGTTCAAGTCAAACCCAGACAGTTTAAACCTGTCTTATCTTTTGGAGAACAAATATTGGAGCTTCCTTGGGGGGTAGCAGTAAACGAACAAGATGAAATTGCAGTGAGTGACGTTGGTAACCATAAGATTCATTTATTCAAGAGCGATGGAACTCATATTAAATCTTTTGGTGGAATGGGTGCTCAGCACGGTGAGTTTGATTTCCCCTCCGGAACAACGTATCATGGTGACAATATTATTGTAGCTGAACAGGTCAGCCACAGAGTTGAAGTGCTAAGTAGACAGGGGGGACACCTTCGCCACTTTGGAGAAAAAGGAAATCTCGATCACCAACTTAGCTTTCCTACTGGTTTATCTATCGACAGTGATGGCAATATCATTGTTGCTGATAGGAAAAACAAATTAATTAAGATCTTTTCCGCTGATGGGAAGTTTTTACATAAACTTGGCACAGAGGGCTCTTCCACTGAACCCTTTCACTGTATCCAGCATGACAACTATCTAATAGTATCAGACAAGGGTGATCATTCTGTAAAATGCTTTGATAGAAAGGGTAACTTCCTTTACAAATTTGGAAAGAAGGGAAATGATGCTGGAGAGTTCAACTCACCTGACTGCTTGTCCATGGACAAGACAGGACACCTGATGGTTTGTGATACTGGAAATCACAGGATTCAGGTGTTTGATCTGAGTGGGAAGTTTGTCGCTAAGTTTGGAACAAACGGAAGTGGGATGGGAGAGTTAAATGAACCAGTCTCAGTAGCAGTTCTTAGTGATGGTAAAATAGTTGTGTCTGACATCGGAAACAGTCGTGTTCAGATTTTTCAATAAAGCAATTAAGTTTCAGCATCACAAAGAATGCAATATTTAGCTCTTTCTTTTTTTTTTTTTTGATCTTTTCACATGAATGGTACTGTTTTCATGGGTATTTTTGTTTAATATTGGTTTACAAGTGCTTGCGGTTAAAACTGTTGAGAACAAAGTAGCGAGAACTGAATTCAGAATTTGAACACCGAAGATGACTATATAAGAAAAAGGTAAAACTAGCCAAAAATATCGAAAAATAAATTCTTGCTTGTTCGTTTCTACTTTTACAATTTGTTATTTGTTTAATTCATTCTTCTTTATCGTGTTATCTAGTCCTCATCCATATTACGAACTTCCATTTATTTGTATATGTTGTAGTTAATTTTTTATCTCAGGTAATTTTTAATTTTCTTTTGTTTCAGCTTCATTAGCATACATTACCATACCCAAAACCAACCAAGAAAACTAACACCAATTACCTAAGATAAAATATTAACTACAACATATACTGCAAACGTTCCTTAGTTAGCCTTAATCTTAATTTCATTTTACACGCACTGCGCAGCCTCGAATAGCCTTGCTAACTGCGGGCAGTGCTTCTGTAATATTACCTGTTTATTAATAAAGTTTGTTGTTGTTGTTGTTGGGAGAAAAGCTGTTTCCCTGGGAATAACCTATACTGTTATTAGACGATAAATGTTCATATAGCCGCCAAATTCAACGGTTACCAGCATAAGATACAATTAAGCAATTTGTTCAGTGTTGTTTTTGCAGGATAGGATGCTATTAAAATTGTTGTTTGTTTATTTTCCTGTGGCTCCATGACAAAGCACTAATCTGTGACCCGTTTCTTGAAAGTTCCGATAATTAACGGGCCCAGAAACCTGTTGTTGCTAAAATTCAAGGTATAAACGTTTCAACGGTTTGCAGATAATATGATAAAACTATCAGTTAACTAAAGAAAATGGACTGGTTTCAACAGTTTGTAAGCTAGGAACTGCACTTTCGTTCTTTCAAAAGAATTTGAATTGAATATTTGATTTGAGGCCCCAAAAAGCTATCAGGACTTTTGAGGAACGGACAACTTGTCCCTTAGGAAACTGTCATCCCTTGAATCTCAATGTTTCCTGAGACAAAACTTGAGCTAACTACTTCCACCACTGGGCGCCCAAGGATTTGTGTGGAAATTTATCTTAAGATCGAGAAAATGGTTAAAATGTACAAAAACAGCTATTAAAGTATACATACCTCATGAAAAGTTGTGTCTTTGTTGTTTTCTTACTGTTTCTTGCCCTATAAACGCTATTTTAGCAAGTTTTAAATGTCAATATTTTGTTTTCAAACAAAATATTGACATTTTTTCAAACTGCTGACCGTTTGAAATTAGATATCAATCCCTACAGTCAGCTCTCTTTCAGGACACTACTGGGAAAAGCACTTACATTGTACTGTCCATCCAAAAAAGGGGCCTACCTTCCAGAGGAATGAATTGCTGGTTTTCACATAATTTCACTAAAATTCAAACTGCAAAATTATCTATCGGAATCCCACTGAGATTTTAATTTCATGATGTATTAGAGCAGCTGAAAAATAATTTTCATTCAAATTTTCGCTTCAAAAGGGTCTCGGTTTTGTGTCGCCTGAATTTCAGACGATTTCTTCGAGTCGTTGTTATTCCGGCCCTCAGCAACGTCTGAAATGCTGTCCAGTGACGTCACCACTCCTTTGCCTTAATTCTTGCAAAAAGTAAAACATGATTTTCAACTGGCAAACAAAGAAATATCGTCTGCAAATGTCTACATGATACAGAATTGCTTTACTCTTTTTTATCGTAATTCATGTTTAACGTTCAAACTGTCAACTGCATGCAGTACTCTAACAGAATCTGTTGTAATTCAACAATCGATATACACATCGGATACACATACGTATATACGGAACACTTCTAAAACACCACAATTTGCTTGAACTAAAAAGAAGCTATTTGCTCCTTAACGAAGAAGAAAGAAATCAACAAAGAAAAGCAAACAGAATCATGACACTTGATGATGGAAATGACAAGAAGGTCGGATTAGAACTTTATCCTCAGAAAACTTCGCATAAACAAAATCACTGCCGAAACCAAAAAGCGGCTCTAAATGAAAAATAGAGAAAAACCTACCGACTCACCGCAATGATTCTTCATTCGTAGTTCAATTTAACCATTCATAGTTTCGAAGACAAGGGCAATCAGATTTTGCTGTTTGTGTTAACGCTAAAGATTGGCAAATACTCGGGAAAAGTAACGCCATCGTTTGTTAAAGTTATAAATAAACTAGTGGATAGATTTAGCCGAAGAGACTAGCACATAATTACACGCAACTGATTCAACTGCATCCAATATTTTAGCTGAAAATACAAGGAATTGTAGAGGCATGTTTGTAACTAAAGGAGTTGTTGTTCATGTTGCTGTTATTTTATTTATTTTTTTCACAAGAATAAGTCACCTAAGTGAGTTTTAACATGAAGATGACGTGAGTTCTTCATCTCCTTAATCTGCAGCCTGGGCTTGCGTAATACTTTATAAGAACTGAATAAAAAGCTTCTGATATTCCAAAAGTTTTAGTTTGTTGTTAATACAATGATCTTGAAAAGCCAAAGTAAATTTGTTTCGTGTTTTCTTTTTTTCTTTTTCATCAGTATTAATCAAGTTGACTCATCTGGGCAAGTTTCCTCTTCACCGAAATGTTGTTTCAGGTAAGTCAGGTTCAGGATAGTTGGCTTTTATTATAGAAATGTTGATTAGTCGCGCGTGCTTAAATTTGCGCCACTCCAGAAACAGCAGGGGAATAGGTGCAAGCTTTCGAGGGAACGACTTCTGGGATGGTTTGGGTGTGTAAGCGTTGGCAGTAATTGGTCAATGGTATCCAAAGGCAACAAGTTGGCAAGTTTTTGCTTATGTTGTCCACCTTAGCGATCCCAGAGGTTGTTGCGCGAAGAGCTTGAATGTGTCTATTTTTTCTGTAAATTCTGGAGTGGCGAATTGAGTGACAAAACCAAATAAAAGTTATCACGCTAGGATCGGAATAGACGTACAAACCCCGCCCGAGAGGGCTTAACTTGAGTGGACCAAGCGCGAAAAAACGCCTGTGAACAAATGACAATTGGAGCGTTGGCCATTTGGACGAAAAAAGAAAACCGGAAATTCGGTTAAAAATCGAACGGTACACGCAGTTCATTCCAGTGAAAAGTTCCCAACAAAAATGGAAATACTCAGACTATTCTCACTGCGTAATTTGAAATTAGCTCATCGCAACAATTTTGTATATTGATCGCGCAGGCTTATTGCTGTTTTAATGCTTTGCGCTCCTCGACTATAAATTTAGCCGTGCCGCCATTCTTAATGATCCTGCACCACAGTCAATTTTCGCGACCCACCCCTCTACCCCAGGTGGCGGTTGACAAATTCAGTGTTTTCCTCGTTGCATGCCCATTGCCTCAGCAGTCGCGGACTTTTCCCATAACTTAATATCATGCGGTCAGGTAATAAGTATGCAGTGATAGTATGTTACAAATTCCTCTCTTTCCGTTCGAACCGGAATGCCAGGATTATCACTGGACAATTTGTGAAACCACGTTTACCATATGCCTCGTATTTCCGGTTGAAAGCTCAAATGGTACGGGTCATTTCCGGTGCGAGTGAACGGAGTTTTCTAGTTCTTCTACGACCGCTTTCCTTACAAATGAGAAAATGGAGCAATTTCTTTTAAGCAAAGCACAGATTATTGGACGCCTATTTTCGTAGAGAAAAGTATAAAAAATAAATTGCAAATTTTTGATATTGCTTTCTCCTATCGACAGACATGATAATCAAGTTGGCCGATGGTTAACAAATTTTCGCGCCACCTGGGATCCCAAATTCGATTCATATGCTGTAATTGGAAGCATGAAACAACCGAGACAGGTAAGATTGAGCTACGTATGTGGTTTTAATATTGTTTGGTCTTCGCATGTGAAATCGAACATAAATGGATATTCTTACAGCACTGGTTGGGGACTCTCCCCAGACTTCATGTTAGTGACCCTTCTTGTAACGCAGTTCACAATTAAGTTGGTAATAATTATGATTGCCCCCTAATATAAACGTGAATTTGAGTAGACCATCACACAGGGGACTAACTCCCTTGCTCTTTGCGAACGGTGTGTGGTTTCTTTCACAACAGAATTTGTTGTATCTGCGAGGGCTGTTAGACTGGGCCTGCGATTTTTCATTCTTATCCGAGAAGACTAATAAATGTAACCGTTTGCAGTTGTCATTACAAAGGCAGAACTTTCTCCCTAGTTATTTAAGACCTGAGTGTTGGTCCGGGCCGGGGTTTGAAACCGCGATCTCCCGCTCAGCAGACTGTCGCTTTTCTGTTGAGCTAACCAGGCTACGGTCGACAGAGCTGGAGGCTTCCTGCAACTTTCGCGTTGAAAATCGCCGATAAATCGCATCAAAATCTGACAGTTTTGAAACAACAGTGATTTCTCAAAGAAGAAATTTTCTTCGTCAATACAGTCATTTAGCATTGCTAAAAAACACAAGTTTTGTGGCCATCGTTTTGAACTTCCCTGGCGTTGGCAAGGGTCTTATTTCCGAAACAACTTTTGGAAGCTCAAGCAAACTCCGTCTGTGCCCAACTCTCTATTTTTTTTTTTTTTATTATTTTCACGCTTAAATTTACATGTACTTTCTTTTTACATTATATATTTCCACGAATAATGTTAAAATTTCTTATCTTTCGATAATGATGACACGAAGCCATCGAAAATTCAGTTTCCTTTACATCGTTGATTTTTGTTTGAAAATAAATTACTTCTCAGGAACATAAAGGACTGGGATTATTGCGAATTATATTTTAGTCTGCGAACGTTGAGGAACAGTTTCTTAATCGCCATGGTTTTCTTTCTTTTCAGATCGATATTTTCTCCTCTGAAATGACAAGTTCTGCACTAATGCATCTAAGTCACGTGAATTTGAATTCTATCAACTCCCTGAATGTGTTTCATCCCTCTTTAAATAAGTTGGCTGGTGGAAATTCAAGTGGAAAGGTGTATTTGTGGACGGAATAACACAAGCAAAGGACTAAATCGAGATTTTAACAGCCCGGCGTCATGACCACAAAATCGACGAGAATTGTGATTAGGGCCCGTTTTAAGAAAGTCCCGGCAACTTGTCCGACTCGAATGCATGTTTTTAAATCGTCAAAATCTTACGTTTGAAAACGCATACATTTCGATGCGTTAAGACCTTCCGTCCTCACTAATACACTGAGCGTTTTCATCGAAAACGCATCGATTTGAAAACGGTCTTAATAGTGGATCAAAAAGAAAACGCAGTACATATCGTATTAGTGTGGACGGTCGAAACGCAACAAAACGGTAATGTGGACGCGAATCAATCGATGCGTTTTGAATGACTACGAAAACCCCTTCTTTTTGGAAAGACATTAGTGTAGACAGGGCCAAAGTTTATATTCCCTGACTTGCAAAAACATGCAACAGCTTTACGGACCTGAAAATAACTACAGTCAAACCTCTTTAATACGGACACCAAAGGGACAGAACCAAGTGTCCGCTTTACAGAGGTGTCCGTATTATAGAGGGAGGGAATTTATGATTTTTGGCATTTCTGGGACCAAACGAACTGTCCGTAATAGAAAGGTGTCCGTATTATAGAGGTGTCCGTAAGGAGACGTTAGACTGTAAGAATTTTGAAAAGGGTTGGGTAACTTTCCACGTGTTTTGTTGTCGTTATGTGTTTTTAGTTCATGGAAGACAAAAAAAGCACTGCAAAGTTCCGAAAATCCCGGGTACGAGTTATCTTGTACACTGAATCAGAGCATACTATCTGCGAAGGAAACAAAAGGACAATAGACCCCAATCGCGGGTCTTTGTTTTACAGACACGAGGCAGTTTCTTGACCACTACATGTACACTGTATATTGAATGAAAAAAGCACTGAACAATAACTATGCCACAACATAATAGCTAATCAAGAACCTAGAAAAACTTTGAAGACGAGGACTGTTTCGTGCAGCCATTAGTTTTGATCGACTTCAGGTGTTTGAAAGAACGTCAGAAATGATCAATTAATTCTTAATTATCAACAATTTTTAATAATGAAGTATTCAATAATGCCACCGGAAAGGTTGCAAAATTCTCCACGCTCTAACATGGACCTCTCTAGAATTGAAGGCTAACTTCAGTTTTTGTCAGATCCACCTTTTTCCTTCATTGTAGTTTAGCATCATTGGTCACAGTCGCGATTACCTTGCTTAATTTAGACAACTGGCTTTCAAAAAACCTGCAGGTACATAACTGTTAGCATTGACAGCGGCGGTTTATGTGCTTGTAGTCAGGAAATGTCAACTTGGTAAACTTTCCAGGAATAGTCATTATGTTACGTTCTTTTTTTAACAGATATATATTTTTAGTAAGCAGTAAAGTTGAATTTCTTTTACATAAAGAACTCTCGATTCTCTTTTGCTTCGACCATAAAAGTTACACCAATGTTAACCGCTGTTTAATGCGGTATTTTATAAGATATAACTGTGTCCACAAGTGAGCAAGATGGAGCGAACCCTGTGTTTTAACTTGCTACCCGGGCATCTTGTCCTCTCGGGATTTTCCGTGTTGCTCCCGCAAGAAGTAGTTACCTTTTTCACCATATAATAAATCCTGGCCTCTTTTCTTTTTGCGTCTTTATTTTCCTGGACTTCGTCTCGGTACATTAAAAAAACACACACGCGCACGCACGCAGAAACACCAAAAAGAGCTTGGCCAATATCCAGACATCTTGACCTCATGCTTTGTCAGAAACGCATATATGTGGAACGAATATCACGCTTTTTTTACCATGTTGCAAGATGTCTGAGCTCAGAGGTAAATTTCCCGGGGTTGCCCGTTCTTATTGCTGTCGTTTTTCTCCTTCGGTCAATTTTCTAATGCATAAAGCAGCATTTGCGCGAGACCACTCCTACCTTGCACCAAAAGGCCTAACGACAGCGCCACAAAAAGATGAAGATCGAGCATTTTGTGGATGCTATGATCACCAAATGATGCCAAGTGGAAGATTCAAGACCCTAAGTAACATCAAGACATTGGCCTCTGTAACACCAAGAATGTCCGCGATGTCTTCATCTGCCGTTCTTTTTTCTTGTTATGTTACCACGTGCCTCTTGTATTTCCAGTGACTCGCGTTATCTCGCGCGATATGTCAAAAACTCCGGACAGGAGGGCTGAGGTAACATACACAAGATCCTCGACTCGGAGAAACCCCGAATACCTGCTGCTACGTCTAGCGAAATCATACCCCTCCCCGAACCCCTGTCCAAACCTTAGCCTCCTAAAATGTACTAAACAAGGAAATACTTCTTGAGCAGCAGCGTGTTCCTGCACCATTAATGGATTACAGGGTTCTACACCACTTGCATAAGTAAGAAAGGAGTTAGCTCATTTATAACAAATGAATGCAAGCATTACATGACGCAATACCACTTTGCGGGAGAATGTTTTTTTTTTTTTTTTTCATTCCATGGGCTCGCAAGATCCCGTGACTCACCCGTATTATAGAAGTGTGGATTGCATGAAGTTTGGCAACATCTCAACAAAGAGCTGTGTGTACAGGTTAGTTAAAGCGATTTTTGTATGACCTTGAAAAATGGTTTCGGTAAGTGTTCGTTATTCAGTTTTATCAGCCATTGGATGAAAAGTTCAAAACATGGCCTCTTTGTTTTCCCCCCAAAGAAAACCCTGATATAGAAAGGCATTGTTCGATTGGCCAATCGTGTTGCAGTATGACGTCAAAGCGAAGTATCGATTGATTTCTAGAAAGTTCTAGGGCATGAAGTTTTTTCACCTGAGCGTTCGCTTAACCAACCAAAAGATACGCGCGTTTGTATCCGTTCGATTAACCAATCAAATCGCTCTTGTTTGCAAAAGCTAACTCGGCTCAGTTTTCTTCTCGTTTCTAAAATGACGATTGGTTGAGAAAATGACGTAAGATTTCCTAGCCAATCATAAAGCGTGACTGTGCGAATGACACTTTCTCGTGTGTAGATCTTTAGGGTGTGGTCTAATGGCGCGTCAAACGCCTAGTAGTAGTTTCAGTTTTGTTACTTTCGCGTCACTAACAATTATTTTTGTTCAGTTACTTTCAGAAAGGTCAAATTAGCAGAGCAAAGTTATTGTCTTCATGATAAAATTATCAAATGCATTGATACACATGCATTAAACAATAATCTCTTCTTGACTTCGTCAACTGACGGGTGAGTGTCCCATATTTTGTCACTCTACAGCACAAGCATTCCTTTTTACGAATATTTCACTTGATCTTTTTAACAGTTATACCACCTTAATACAGACACCTATAGCCTCAAGATCAATTGGTCTGAACGATGTAAAACTTCAGTCAATGGCAACATAATACGGTCGCTTCTAACAATTACCTCTGTCCTTTTGGTTTCCTTATAAATTGGTTTGGATATACCATCAGGGCTCATGTGACGTAAGTAAGGGCTGTTATGGCTGGGGAGAGCGGGTGTATCCAGGGGGGGCCCTGGTTTAATAATCACCCAGTGTTTATAGTTTTTAATTGTTGTGCATTGTGCTGTATTGCAAACCTACCTTAAGGTTGTACTTCCTCGTTTTGAGGAACGGTATATTAATATAAATTCCCAATGGAAAAAACGTCAAATCACAGTGACAAACGAATGTTCTTGACCAGCCTCCATTTGGGGGATATCGTCAGTAGTCACACGTGAGCAGAATGCTCTTAGGTTCGCAACCGATTGCAGCCAGTCCCGCAAATTAATTTAAACTAGAACATACTGAAGGGTGAAAAGATGATTCTCGTAAAGAAACGATTTACTTAAAATTTATTTATTTATTAGAAAAGAAAGAAACAATAAGCGTCAGGGTTTCCCTCTTAAATTATGGACCTTGATACCTTTTTTATTTTATTTATTTTTATTTTTTTTCAAATCTCAATTTCAAATTCAAAAGATTACGTTATAAAGACTCGTTGAAGAGGGCCTTAAGGGAAAAAAAAGGAAAAGAAAGAAAGAAATATCGTAAACTAAATTATCCATATCTTCAGAGAAGTGGCGTCTCCTTTCGCGTGCGGCTGTCGCTTAGCTTGACTCCTCACCCGCAGCTCCCTTGGCCTGTTCCAGGCTCCGAGATAGTCGGGTCCGCGAAATTGAGAAAGCGCGATCACGAACATAAAACGGAAGGAAACTGCGGAGCCACCCCCCCCCCCCCCCCCCCGCGTTTCCCAGATCACACACTCATATTTTCGGGTGGCGTACTTTCATTTACGCGTCATCCCTACTATCTAAGAGCCTGGAACAGGCTACAGCTCCCCCAAGTGGAGAGCTTGTTAACCCCCCTTCCCCCATGGATAGTGTTTGTTGTTAGAAGTCAAACACTTAGTTACAAATCGACCTCAAGTTAAAGTTTGATCAGGACGGGGGGAACCTTGGTAAGGCGGTGTTTATGAATATGTATTGCTGGCTACATGCAAATTCCAAACAAAGACTGACGTGAAAAAAAGAAAAGTGTCCAAAACCTTTTGGACGTCATTGTAGTTGTCTCGTGTTGTTGAAATACGCTAACGTACCAAAAAGCAGCTCTCTATTAAAGAAAAACGGACCTGCAAAAACATTGTTTTTGATTTTGTGAAACAGTTGAATAAAGGCCAGGGAACAGTACCCACCCTGAACTCAGTTCTAAGAGATGCCGGATATTTTACAATCATTCTCAGAAGCTACTTAACGTCAAAACATGTCAAGGAAGCCTTTTTGATTGGTTTATAATATGATATCTCGAGGTCAATCATGGGCAAAACTAGTAAGCCACTCCGATGTATTCAAGACAGTTTTCGCCGTTCCGTCACGTTTACCACTTTCGCGACGCCAGCACACTGTCAACATGGATATTCAAACCTTGTTGAACAACCTTCATGAAGAGTTATCATGTTCTGTGTGTATGTCCAAGTACACCGATCCAAAACAGTTGCCGTGCTTGCATAGTTTTTGCCTTCATTGTCTGAATGGGATTCAACGAACGAGTGGTAGGCGAGATAAAATTGCGTGCCCGGAGTGTACACAGGAATTCAATGTCCCTGATAATGGAAACCTAGCAGCTTTGCCAACAAACTTTCGTATTAACAGCTTGCTCGATGTATTAGTTATAAAGGAGTGCAACACGACTGGAGTTAAGTGTGGAAATTGCGACGAAAGAACCAAACAGAGCCATTATTGTTTCCAATGTTACGCTTTCTGGTGCGAAGAGTGCATTGGTCTCCACAATAGAATGAAAGCCAATAAAGATCACTACGCCTTGGCATTAGAAGACTTTCAAGATCAAGACTTTGAGAACATTTTAAAGAGGCCAGAATTTTGTGCAATGCCAGGCCACGAAAAGAAAGAAATGGAGTTCTTTTGCAAGATTTGCAAAGTCGCAATTTGTAACGCTTGTGCGTTGACCGATCATGATGGGCACGGAAAGATTCTTCTAGAACTGACTGCAAATGAGCGGAAGTTAAGAGTTAAGTCTGCGATTGAATCGCAAAGGAAAAGAGCTCAAATAAAGAGAAGCAAAATCACCAAACTTAGCGAAAGCCTTAATGAAGTTCAAGAACAAGCCGCTCGTTTGAAGAGAAACGTACAAGAGTATGCTGACCGCATTCATGCAGCCATTGAAGCAAAGAAACTGGAGATCTTTGATGACGTGGAACGAAGGACAAAAGCATCTCTTCAAGAAATTGAAAAGCAAAAGGAGGAGATTGAAGAACAAGCAAGAAAGCATGAATCAGAAATAGAAGATAGTGAGACACTTTTAAAGCGAAGCACAAGCGCACAACTCATGCAGCCGAACGAGCTGATGGACAAAATATTAAAGGAAGAAAAAAACCAAGAAGACAGAAGTGATGGTGATGACTGTCCATTTCAGAAATTTGATTTTGTGGAGAATTACAAGTTATTTGATCTCGTAAGCGCTAAACAAATTGGTTCCCTTGAAACAAGAGCGCAACAATCCAGTGCGAATGGAAAAGGAATCAGTGAGGCAATTGTTGGACTTGAAGCACAGCTTGTTGTGACAACAAGAAACATGAAATGCCAATCGTCATATGAGAATAATGACTGTGTCACACTGGAAATCAGTAATCGTCGAGGCGATAACTGCGCAGCTGCACTACAAGTTCAAGACAACAAAGATGGTACTTACAAGATCAAATACTTTGCCAAAGAAACAGGAACATGCAGTGCATCAGTGAAGGTTAATGGAGAACATATCCGTGGCAGCCCTTTTGAGGTTCAAGTCAAACCCAGACAGTTCAGACCTGTGTTATCATTTGGAGAAAAAATATTGCAGTGTCCTTGGGGGGTAGCAGTAAATGAACAGGATGAAATTGCTGTGAGTGACATTGGTAACCATAAGATCCATTTATTCAAGAGCGATGGAACTCATATTAAATCTTTTGGTGAACATGGTGCTCAGCATGGTGAGTTTGACTGGCCTTGTGGAATAGTTTTTCACGGTGCTAATATTATTGTGGCAGAACAAAGTAAGAACAGTAGGATCCAAGAACTGAGTATACAGGGAGAATACCTTCGCTACTTTGGGCGAAAAGGAAGTCTTGATCACCAACTTAACTATCCTACTGGTTTATCTATTGATAGTGATGGCAATATCATTGTAGCTGATAAGAAAAACAAATTAATCAAGTTGTTTTCTGTTGATGGGCAGTTTTTAAATAAACTCGGCACAGAGGGCTCTTTCACCTTACCTTTTCACTGTATCCAGCATGACAACTATCTAATAGTATCAGATAAAGGTGATAATTCTATAAAATGCTTTGATAGGAAAGGTAACTTTCTTTACAAATTTGGGAAGGAGGGAAGTGCGAATGGGGAGTTCAACAAACCTTCCTGCTTGTCCATGGACAAGGCGGGGCACCTGATGGTTTGTGATACTAACATTCACAGGATTCAGGTGTTTGATCTGAGTGGCAAGTTTGTTGCTAAGTTTGGAACAAAAGGAAGAGGGATAGGAGTGTTTAATGCACCAGTCTCAGTAGCAGTTCTCAGTGATGGTAAAATAGTTGTGTCTGACGTCAATAACAGTCGTATTCAGATTTTTGAATAAAGCAGTTACGTTTCAGCATCACAAAGAATGCAATATTTGGCTTTTTCTTTCACATCTTTTCACTTGAATGGTATTGTTTTACATAAGTATTTTTATTTACGATTTGTTTACAATGCTTGTGGTTCAAACTCTGTTTAGAACAAAGTAGGAAGAATGGAAATCAGAATTTTTTAAATTAAAATCTATACTTAATACAAAAAAGGTAAAATTAGCCAAAAAAATCGAAAAATAAATTACTGCTTGTTTGTTTCTACTTTAAAAACTTGTTATTTAATTTTTTCTTCTTTATCGTGTTATCTAGTCCTCATCCATATTACGAATTTTTTAATTTCATTTATTTGTATTTGTTGTAGTTAATATTTTATCTCAGGAAATTTTTTTTTCTTTTGTTTGAACTGTATTAGCATACATTGCCATAGCCAAAAACAAAAACAAAAAAATAACACGCAGTTCATTCCAGTGAATAGTTCTGGAAAAGATAGAAACACTCAAACTATTCTCACTGCATAATTAATTAGCTCCTCGCAACAATTTTGTAAAACCCGTGCGCATTCCCTTCAGGATAGCGCATGCTTGTTGCTGTTGTAATGCTTTGCTATAAATTTGGCCGTGCCGCCTAAACGTGGTCATTCTTAATTATCGTGATCCGGGACCACCGTCAATTTTCGTCACCCACCCCTCCTCCCCTTGTAGCGGTTGACAACTTTAGAGTTATCCTCTTTGAATGCCTATTGCCTCAGCAGTCGCGGACTTTTCCCACGACTTAATATCATCCGGTGAGGTAATGAATATGCAGTGAGGATATGTTACAAACTCCTCTCTTTCCGTTCGAACCGGAATGCCCGGATTATCACTGGACAATTTGTGAAACCACGTTCACCATATGCCTCGTATTTCCGGTTGAAAGCTCACATGGTACGGCTCATTTCCGGTGCGAGTGAACGGACTTTTCCAGTTCTTCTACGACCGCTTTCCTTACAAATGAGAAAATGGAGCAATTTTTTTTAAGCAAAGCACAGATTATTGGACGCCTATTTTCGTAGAGAAAAGTATAAAAAATGAATTGCAAATTTTTGATATTGCCCTCTTCCATGGACAGGCATGAAATATGGCGACGATCACACCAAAGCGAGGCTTTTCGGTAGCAACCGTTGCTAAGGGCTGGTCGCTTGTTTATATACTAATGCGAGTCGGTTATCTTGTTGTTTTTTCACTCTGGAAACAATAAAAAAACTTTCAAGAAGAAGTCATCGTCGGTTCATTGTGTTAAAATAAAGGTCAGTGCTTTTTACTTTGCATATATTATGCAAATCGGAACGTAGATGATAGGAAAAATCACGATTGCGATGTACTTATGTGTGAATGCATATTACATTTCCGACTTTGAACTTGAACTTCTTTAAAATGTTTTAGACTCAGTTTCACTGTATTAAGTTCATAATGGATAGGCCTGTGGAAAAGATGCATGTGAAGGAATTAAAAGAAATTCTTTTTAGGAAGAAAGTGAGCCTGAAAGGATTAACAGTAAAGGCCCAACTTGTTGCAAAGTAAGCAGCGTTTTTAACCCTCTGTTTTATATGATTAAATACACTTGAAAACCATGTAATGCACCTTTGTCTTTTGTCTCATTATTCTTTTTCTGTCTAAGTGATTGCAAGTTTAAAATTAGCGTCCCTTGTTGATTTTTTTGTGCAGAGTGAAGGAAGAACTTCAAATGTGTACAGATGATCGCGGGCAAAATGATCAAAATAATCAAGCGACCGCCGCTGCACTTCGTGCTCGAAGCAAAAAGAGCGACTCAGATCTTGCTAGGAAGAATGAGGAAAAGTTTAGATTTTGTCCCTCTGAGAAGAATATGGATAAACTACTGGACGATCTTCCTCCATTCACGTATAATACCATTTGTGAAATATGTCCGAAACTCCGGTGAAAACATTCAGCATTCCCCGGACTACATGGTACTGAAGCCGTTTGAAGGTGGTGTCAATTTTTTTATTGAAGGATACCTTCATAACGTCGGGGCCAAGAATCACAAAGAGAGCAAAACCTTTTATTTCAGAGCCCTTTACTACCGAAGTCTACGCAAAAATGATCCCCCACATAAAATAAGATTAGCAATCTTAACCAAGCAACCTTACGATGTACTTGCTTCACGGCCTGCACCTGTGTCGCTGGATCTTTGGGGTTTTGTAATCATGCCGTAGGCCTAATGTATCTAGTTTCCCACTATTCCATGCAACAGCTAAAATGGTCCACGATGACTTACATGTGAACCTTAAATACAATAAATGAAAAATATCGGGCAGTCAAAGTGTCGCGATCGCTGTACAAATGACTCTGTCTGTGATCGCTGTGCGTCAGTCGATCTTTCAATTTAGCATAGAAAAATAGTATCCAAATCGTGTATACTAGATTGAAACCTTTTTCAGCGAAGAAAATTGACTTATTTTTGTCGAATTTAAAGCCGGGAAAAGACGTCTGAGAAGCTGCAGTCTTTCCAGCAACGGCACAGGTAAACAAAGGCAACCAGCCCCTAGCAACAGCTGCTACCGAAAAGCCTCGCTCTGGTGAAATCGTCGCCATATTTGCAATCGGTCTATCAAGTTGGTCGATGGTTAACAAATTTTCGCGCCACCTGGGATCCCAAATTCGATTCATATGCTGTAGTTGGAAGCATGAAACAACCGAGACAGGTGAGATTAAGCGAAGTATGTGGTTTTAGTATTGTTTGGTCTTCGCAAGTGAAATCGAACATAAATGGATATTCTTACAACACTGGTTGGAAACTCTCCCCCGACTTCTTGTTAGTGACCCTACGTGTAGTGCAGTTTATAATCAAGTTAGTAATATTTATCATTGCCTCCTAATATGAATGTGAATTTGAGTAGACCATCTCACAGGGGACTAGGTCCCTTGCACTTTGCGGACAGTGTGTGGTTTCTTTCACAACAGAATTTGTTGTATCTGCAAGGGCTGTTAGACGGGACCCGCGATTTTTCATTCTTATCCGAGAAGACTAATAAATCTAACCGTTTGCAGATGTCATTACAAAGGCAGAACTTTCTCCCTAGTTCTCTAAGACCCTGAGTGTTTGTTCGACCGGGGTTTGAAACCGCGATCTCCCGCTCAGCAGACCGGCGCTTTTCTGTTGAGCTAACCAGGCAGTGGTCGACATGTACAGAGGTGGAGGCTTCCTGCAACTTTCGCGTTGAGAATCACCGACTGAAATCGCATCAAAATCCTGACAGTTTTGAAACAACAGTGATTTCGCAGAGAAGAAATTTTTCAGTTAGCATTGCTAAAAAACACAGGTTTTGTGGCCATCGTTTCGCTGTTAAACCTACCGTTTTGAACTTGGCTGTGGTTGTTTCAAGGCTCTTATTTCCGAAACAACTTTTTGAAGCCTTACACAACTTTCTATACTCATTCTCACATTGCTAAAACACAATTTTTAAGTTAAACTAAAGCTAAAAAAGATAAAGACCTTCGCTCAACACTCAAGCGAATTCCGTCCGTGCGAAATTCTCAATTTTTTTTTTTCATTTTCTCGCTTAAATTTACATGCACTTTCGCACTTTCTTTTTATATTATATTTTTCCACGAATCATGTTAAAATTTCTTATCGTTTGATAATGATGACACGAAGCCATCGAAAATTAAAGTTTCCTTAATATCGTTGATTTTTTGTTTCAAAATAAATTACTGCTCAAGAACGTAAAGGACTGGGATTATTGCGAATTATATTTTAGTCTACGAACGTTGAGGAACAGTTTCTTAATCGCCATGGTTTTCTTTCTTTTCAGATCGATATTTTCTCCTCTGAAGTGAGAAGTTCTGCACTGATGCATCTAAGTCACGCGAATTTGAATTCTATCAACTCCCTGAATGTGTTTCATCCCTCTGAAAAATAAGTTAGCTGGTGGAAATTCAAGTGGAAAGGTGTATTTGTGGACGGAATAACACAAGCAAAGGACTAAATCGAGATTTTATCAGCCCGGCGTCATTACCAGGAAATCGACGAGAATTGTGATTAGGGCCCGTTTTAAGAAAGTCCCAGCAACTTGTCCGGCTCGAATGCATGTTTTTAAATCATCAAAATCTTACGTTTGAAAACGCATACATTTTGATGCGTTAAGACCTTCCGTCCTCACTAATACACTGAGCGTTTTCATCGAAAACGCATCGATTTGAAAACGGTCTTAATAGCGGATCAAAACGAAAACGCAGTACGTATCGTATTAGTGTGGACGGTCAAAACGAAACAAAACGATAATGTGGACGCGAATCAATCGATGCGTTTTGAATGACTACGAAAACCCCTTCTTTTTGGAAAGGCATTAGTGTAGACAGGGCCAAAGTTTATATTCCCTGACTTGCTAAAACATGCAAAACATGCAACAGCTTTACGGACCTGAAAATAACTACATTTGTAAGAATTTTGAAAAGGGTTGGGTAACTTTCCACACGTTTTGTTGTCGTTATGTGTTTTTAGTTCATGGAAGACAAAAAAAGCACTGCAAAGTTCCGGAAATCCCGGGTACGAGTTATCTTGTACACTGAATCAGAGCATACTATCTGCGAATGAAACAAAAGGACAAAAGACCCCAATCGCGGGTCTTTGTTTTACAGACACGAGGCAGTTTCTTGACCACTACATGTACAATATATATTGAATGAAAAAAGCACTGAACAATAACCATGCCACAACATAATAGCTAATCAAGAACCTAGAAAAACCTTGAAGACGAGGACTGTTTCGTGCAGCCATTAGTTTTAATCGACTTCAGGTGTTTGAAAGAGCGTCTGAAATGATCAAATAATTCTTAATTATCAACAACTTTAAAAATGAAATATTCAATAATGCCACCGGAAAGTTTGCAAAATTCTCCACGCTCTGACGTGGACCTATCTAGAGTTCTTGAAGGCCAACTTTAGTTTTTGTCAGATCCACCTTTTTCCCTTCATTGTAGTTTAGCATCATTGATCACAGTCAGGATTACCTTGCTTAATTTAGACAACTGGCTTTCAAAACACCTGCAGCTACATAACTGTTAGCATTGACAGCGGTGGTCTATGTGTTTGTAATAAGGAAAAGTCAACTTGGTTAACTTTCAAGGAACAGTTATTATGTTACGTTCTTTTTTATCAGATATGTATATTTTTAGTAAGCAGTAAAGTGGAATTTCTTTTACATAAAAAACTCTGGATTTTCTTTTACTTCGACCATAGAGGTTACACTAATGTTGACCGTCGTTTAACGCGGTATTTTATTAGATATAACTGAGTCTGCAAGAGGGCAAAATGGAGCGAACCCTGTGTTTTGGGTTACTACCCTGGCATCTTGCTCGCTTGGGATTTTCAGCTTAGGTCCCACAAGAAAAAGTTATCTTTTTCACCATATGATAAATCCTTTATTGACCGAGCTTGTTCGGTCAAGATTGCTGGATACTGGCCTCTGTTCTTTTTGTGTTTTTATTGTCCTTGAGTTCGTCTCAGTTCATTAAAAAAGTACACACACACGCACGCAAAAACACAAAAAAGAGCGTGGGAAATATCCAGACATCTTGACCTCACGCTTGGTCAAAAAACGCATATATGTCGAACGAATATCACACTTTCACCATGTTGCGAGCTCTCTGAGCTCAGCGCTAATTTCCCAGGGTTGCGCGGTTTTGTTGTTGTCGTTTTTCTCCTTCGGTCATTTCTTTAATGCGTAAAGCAGCATTTGTGCGAGACCTCTCGTACCTCGTACCAAAAGGCCTAACGATAGCGCCACACTAAAGGATGAAGATGCGGGCATTTTGTGGATGTTATGATCACCAAATCATACCAAGCGTAAGATTCAAGATCATAAGTAACATCAAGACATTGGCCTCCGTAACACCAAGAATATCCGCGATGTCTACATCTGCCGTTCCATTCTTTGTTATGGTACCATGTGCCACTCGTATTTCCAGCAACTCGCGTTATCTCGCGCGATATATCAAAGACATCGGAAAGCAGGAAGGCTGTTCAGTTGACTACTCTACAGACCAGCGGTCGACTCGGAGGCACCCGAACACTTGACGCTACGACTAGTGAAATCATACCCCTCTCCGAACCCTTGTCCAAACCTTTGCCTCCTAAAATGTCCTAAACAAGGGAATACCTCTTGAGCAGCAACGTGTTCCTGTACAATGAATGGATTTCAGGGTTCACCACTTGTGTAAGTAAGAAAGGAGTAAGCTCATTTATAACGAATGTAAGCATTGCATGACGCAATACCACCTTGCTGGAGGGACTATTTCATTCCATGGGCGCGAGAGATCACGTGACTCGTCCCACAGTTTCACTACATCTGGGTGGGGAGCAACATGAAAAATCGCCATAAGTCATTCACCAAAATGATACAATAAGGATGAGATCCGACCGGTGTTGATCTCGCCTCAAGTAAGCATTTAATACGGCTGCACACGGAGAGCAAGAATGCAGAGGTCTTCTTTCTTACTTAAATAATCTGTTTATTTACTTTTCTGATAAATTTTCTATTGCAATAGTGAACAAAAACAACACGAGTTGTACCATGTTAATGAATTCGCCTTCACTATGGGAGTATCTCTGCACTCAGTATCGCAGCATCGTTGGCTCCTGGAGTCATTAAAACTTCAAAACAAAATCTCTATGTCATTCATCAGTGTAGTGTTTGAGTGAAAGTCGTGGAACAATTTTCA